>JZLH01S0503961.1:0-12900 GCA_001188425.1 Eucidaris tribuloides
TAAGGGTTCATTTGAATTCTCCCTCCATCCCCCCCCCCCCCCCCCAAAAAAAAAACGTGTGTGCATTATATTTAGAGATAGACACATGATGAACATCATCTTAGCTGCTGCTTTATCAGTACTTTTAAAATGGCCTTCATTCCATTGTATCCTGTAAATATGAACTTTATTATTATTTATTATTATTATTATTATTATTTATTGTCTACATTTTCATTGATCTCCCTATAAGGCAAGGAGAAACAATTTTCTTTATAGCAAGTCTTATGCTGAGCTAATGCAAAAGTGTCTCACTGAAAATCTCATGTTATTGCATATTTATTTATTCAGTTATTTAGTCATTCAGTTACTTTATTATTATGTATGTATTATGCTGATAGAATTTTTCATCCAAAATTGTAGTTCATTTGATACAGTTGTGCAATCAATATGAAATGTAAACAGAAACAATGGATAACAAGTCTTGTGTTTGATTGATGGCCCACTGTATCATAATGCTACTTTAAACAGTTCAAAATTATGTCAGTGTTACTACCTCATGATTCACTGCAAGTTGAACATTCTAATCAATATGTTTATATTGTTGCTATGGTAACCTTGTTTCCCTGCAGTGAATATTCTCAGGCCTTGTTGAGATTGACCAGTCAGATGAGAGGAATTGGGGACCCTCTGGTGGCCATCTACGCAAGAGCATATCTGTGTCGGGTAAGACTGAGTACTCTTGGATATTAAGGAGATGATTACCGTTGGTGAAGGTGATGGGCTGAACTATCACTTCCGAGGCGATCTGGATGTAGCTATCTTACCAATGCAAAGCTAATGAAAGATAGTTTTTACATTCAGATCGCCAAGCAAGTGATAGTTTGTCTCATTGCCTAATTAAAAGGTGATTATTTGATTTATATTCCACATCTGAAGCTATTTAATTAAAGAAAAAGACGTTTGGGCCCGAATATGGAATACGTCAACCAACTTCTGGGTGCGCACCACTGGTCACGAGGGACACCAACTGCGCCAAGCGACTGATAGGCAATTGATAATCCTGAGTGTAACACACTTTTACTCAAAATATTGATAATGCCTCAGGACTGTGTGGACTGATGAGATAAATGAAAAAACAAAAGTTCTAACATCATCGAGTACAACAAACTTTTCTTCTCAAGTGATCTGATGGGCAAAACTATGCTTTATCATGTGATCAACTCTTGGCAAATCCTATAGCAAGATTCTTAGTATGTGGAATATAATGGATAACTATCACTCAGACAATAACAAACCAGGACTATTCCTACCGGCACCCAAACTCCCAGGACAATTATCCCAGCAACAATAACCATCCAGACCCACTACTCCGTGGACAATTACCACTTAGGACAATTACCCCTAGACCATTACGACCCAGGAAAGTTAACACCTAGGATGATTACTCCCGAGACAATTATGACCCAGGACAATTACCATCCAGGACAATTACCCCTATGACAATTAGGTACCATCCAGACAATCATCGAGACCCACTACCCTTCAGACGATTACCACCTAGGACAATTACCCAGGACCTTTACGACCCAGGACAATTGACACCTAGGACAATTCTCCCTGTCGCATATAGCTCTCCGAATCTGAACGCATGTGGTGCTATGACAATTACCATCCAGACAATCATCGAGACCCACAACCCTTCAGACGATTACCACCTAGGACAATTACCCAGGACCTTTACGACTTAGGACGATTGACACCTGGGACAATTCTCCTTGTCGCATATAGCTCTCTGAATCTGAACGCATGTGGTGCTCTAATATTTTTACCCTTAATTATCGGGAAATAAACTTCTGGTTAACACAAGTGCGATACACATCTAACGCTAAAGTAATAATAATAATAATATCACGTTCTTGTACAGCACATAACACGTAGCTTTATCGCACGTCCCTATGCGCTGTGTATTATTACCCCATGGTCATGACAGGTACATTTAAGCTAAGCAGCTGTTACACCCTTGAAGCTATAGATGACCCGACCAGGGTACCCATATATACACCTGGGTGGAGAGCAGCAAAGCAGATAAAAAATGTCTTGTTGAAGGACATTAATGCCGGATGGGCATAAGACTCAAACTCGAGACCTCTCGATTATCAGGCATGTGCCTTACCAATCTTGCCACAGTACTCGTGGATCGTGTCAAAATCTTTCTTATAATCTTACAAATAATATTTTTTTCAAGTCCTTCGTCGATAAAACAACCCTTCCATTTAGGTCATGAACAGAACATTGGCTATCCTCACACACCGGCGTTCGCGTTCCAAATTGGCGTGCGCGTGGTAGCATTCCTCTCTCATGGGGTAAACATTTGTGGCTTTCCTGGCAAGAGTTTCGAGTTCATTCCTTCGTTTACTGGTCGTAGGAACGTTTATTTCACTAAGAAAGTCCTTTAATCGCGACACACACATTCTTCAAAATTGTTCATCAGGTCAATCCATGTTTACTTTGGTTTGAGGTATTAATATTATGAATTTGAAGAGGTTTGAAATGATGTGTTTTGTGCGTTTGACTGTACAATTTACCCGAACCGGAAGTATACATCCAAGAGTGATCGATCAGTTATCGGTATTGCGAGGTGATATCGCTTGATATCGGCTATATGCGATAGGGAGAATTAACACCTAGGATTATTACTCCCAAGCCAATTATGACCCAGAACAATTACCATCCAGAACAAGTATCCCTTGGACGATTACTACGTAGAACGATTACCCCTAGGACCATTACGTCCCAGGACGATTAACACCTAGGATGATTACTCCCAAGACAATTACTACCCGGGAGGATCATTTCCCAGGAAAATGATCTCCTAGGGTAATTACCATCAAGGACTATTACCACATATCATCCAGATATGCATTACATGTACCCCAGAGTTATGCTATGACAAAAATTACAGAAAATTACAAAAAATTGCAGAATGAATTTACAATCTGTTATACATTTTCACTCTCAAAATAGTATCATTTGAAAATCCTGATTGCCCTCATATTTTCTGTATTTTGAGGTTCTTGGAAGCTCACTACCTATTCAGCCACTGGGGCAAAAGAAATGAAATCATGATTTAGTGGAATAAATTGAGCAACTGAATTAAATTTACTGTTAATATTGTCTAGAACTAGAGAAAACTGATGTGATGCAAATACGATCATCAAGTATAGAAAAATGAAATAACTTTCATTTTCACTAATGATAATATATGGACTCAACATTATGCTTTATGTGTATGTACTGGCTCCTAAGAAATAGTTCACCTCTTAAAATGAGTACTGAACTAAAATAAAAAATAACATTTTAAATGAGTATTTTTTGTTTTTATGGTTGCAATGTATTCTTATTTTACCAACAGGTTGGAATGGATGTAGCTCCCAATGTGAGAGACCACCTCATCAGTAACTTCTATGACTTCCTCAACACATACTCACAGGTAGTTGCATTTTGACATCTTAAAGACACAAGCTAACAATGTGGAACTTTAACTTAAAAAAAACTGTCAAATTTTGATATCTGAGCTACGTAATAGTGCGTAAATGGACGAATAAAAATCCAAGCATACAAAAGTTTGGAAAGTTATGCTGCCACTGGCATGTTATGCGTCAATGAACATTCCCTCCTGATCTATTATTCAGTCTGAGTATAAAATAGTTGGACCTTAAACATGGTAGTCTATGGGAGGAAATAGACAAGGTCAGGAGAAGGTCACACTAGATACTGTAGATTTTCTCTCTAAAAGCACTAAATGATCACATTGCTGTACAATTTTTTTCAAGGCTTCATTTTTAGACCTGATCAAGTACACTAAGAGCATGCAGGATTTTGAGCTCTCAGATTTTTAAAACTGTGGCCATTGTTAACTTTTATCTTTAATCTTTCTTTTCCCATCCTGTTCTGGTAATTCATATTAGCCATGTCAAAAGTGTGAAGTTACAGGTGTAAGTATATGTGAAAACAAAGAAGCTTATTTGTTTAGATATTATTAGCAATTACAATTAAATTGTAATGAATGCCAATGACATAAAACAGTGTTATGCAGTACCCATTGTATGAATTTACTGTATTGATTGTATTTCCTGTATATTCAGTGAGATGCTCATATTACCATTATCAGACATGCTTCTAATTCCTCACTTATGACACTTTCTTATCCCAGCTCCAAGGAGACTCGGTCCAAAACATCTTGGCGGTACAGCGGCTAGACATGGCCAGCTATCTCTCCCTCTACTCCCCAGCACTGGACTGGATCCTCCAGTGCATTGCCCACAATGCCTCTGAGGTGAGTTTTTATGATTATGATTTGTGAGCATATGACAGTGTACATCTCAGCATGTATTTGGATGCATGGGTCTTTGGGTGCTCAAGCAGATATTAGTTCCAGATCAGAGTTACTCATTTGCCTGCTACTAAAAGTTTCAGTTCTGATTAGAATTCAATGATTTAATATTATACATAATTACTGCTTCTAAAACATTGAGTTCTAAATTTCAGTTATTGTAACAAAATTGCAAAGAGTGTTGTTTAGCCATGATAAAAAGAGAAATGTTGTAAATAAAGTGGCATATTCTCACTCACCCATTGCAACATTGTTTTATCAATTCTGAGTAGGAAGATCTTGCCTCCATAGTTCCATTCATTCACAATGTTTGGGCACCAGAGCTCTGTTTGGTCAGTCTCAGCAACCTATGTGAATGTACATAATTAATGCATTTATTAATTTGTTTATTTATTTACTTACCTTCAGGCCGTTTTAACTGAAATCCTGCAGAAGTGTAAAAAGCAGTGTAACAGGTGAGTATTATGGACCGTATCTTTTTTTGGTCATGCTGCACAAAGGCCCAACTTTTCTTCCTGGTCTTTTCTTTCAATTCACTATGATAATTACTGATGTTTTAGTGAATGAATAGTATTTTTTTTTTAGGTCATAGGTCATAGCTCATTAAATGTAGAAATAGCTTTTTACTTGGTTTCTGTTTGATAACTTATGTTTGAAGGAAAGAAGGGTACATGGTATCAAAATGGAGCCAAAGTTTGATTTTGGAGTATTTAGAGTAAAGGACATAGCTCATTGAATATGTGAAAAACTAATCGTGCATATCCGATAATGTACTTTCCTTTCAATAACTTTAGTAATGTTCGAGAGATTGTAATGAATTTTGGTATGAAGGTACTTAGTATCAAAATACAGTCCAAGTGTGATTTCGGATATGTATGTCAAAGGTCAAAGGTCGTAGCTCATTAAATATGTGAAAATAGCTAATTACCTGTGCCGTTCAATGACTTTAGTAATGTTAGACAGATTTTGTTCTTCAAGTATGTATGCCAAAGGGCAAACTTCACACTTCATTAAATATGCATATGTATGCCATTTGTATTCGGTGAGGGTATGCTATGCTTTGTGTTGTCCGTGTCATGTATCTTTCTTCAGCTGAATCAAAGCTGAGAGAAAATGGCTTTGGTGTGCAAGTCAAGAATTCAGTCTTTAAAGCATTTACATCCTGTCCTGCAAAAATAAGAGTGAAATAAACCTGAACTACTTTCATTTTTCTGTTCTTCTGATCTGTCTTAGTGCCCTTCTGTTGAACTCCATCATGTCAGCCTTCAAGCCAGAGTACATCGCCAGCCGTGCCATAAAGTTCATTGAACTCATCAAGGAGAGTGAAGAAGCAGGTTTTCCAAAGGTATGTAATCATCTAAGTGTTAGCTGTCCATCATGGAGTGGGGATATTTAGTGGAAACCTTCTGACAACGATATACAGCTAAGATGAACATATTCTAGATGAATGAAACCAAAATAAGGTTTATTGTTGATTGTACTTGCCTGGACTGGTATGGATAGCATCCAGCTGTTGAGATTACAAAAGAACAAGATGGATTGGCATTCCATCATCTTTCCGTGGTCGCCAATGTCACTGGTCTATGCCACTAACAAAAGATTTATGACAGATATAGGTTTCAATACTCTCAAACACTAATCATCAACTGAAAATTGTGCTTTGGTCAGCTATACATGTATCATTGTATTATTTTCTGTCAATACTGCCAATGTTCAAGATTATCATACTTGGAAGTCAGTTCTCTGATGAGATTCAAGGGATTATAAGTTTGCCATTACAGACTTGTTTCAAGAATCGCAAAGTTTTAGTTGTAATTCTAGGAATTCTTTTATCATTGCTGGGGTCAGGAAGTTTGGAAATTGTTAATAAAATGGACTAAGACCTACTGTCTTTCACATATCAAGAAAATCATTTAGCATTATGTGATTACATTTTGCAAATATGTAGGCAAGTGATCCTAAACTCTGCTTGAAAATTTAATTAAAAACTCGAAAATTCAATGTTATAATTGCATTATAACCAAGATTTGGCACTAACTGGCCATGACCCTGCACTGACGCTCTGTCAACCATTCAATTTGTTTCTACTTTCAGCATAATTTGTACCGGTCCTTGGGCACCAACCTGTCCATGGCTGAGCCTCCCCAGGAACAGAGGCTGGCTGTACTCAATGAGGTGTGGAAGGCCGTCATGAAACTGAAAAGTCCATCGGTGAGAAATCTTCTTGAGTGTAGTCCCATACATTATGCTTTGTGTTAGCTCGGCAGTTTATCAAAGGCAGTGCATATTTTTGGTATATAGTGAAAGATAAATTTCATCCCATTTTGTGTTTCAGATATACCTAGTATATATTTATGTATGGTCTGAGAATCTTATGCTCTGAAACTTTTCCACATTTGAGAATTTTTGAAAAATTTAAATGTTGGTGGCCCCTTACATTTTGTCATTAGGTAATTATTCATTTCAAACAGTGTTTGGTAATTTTGATGTTGTTATCTGATGTCTGGCATGTCAATACCATACTTAATGTAAGATTAAAATTTTGTCAGAGTGACAAAAGCAAAAGCTTTGTGTACTAGTTTTAAGAGTGATGTGATTCTAGGCTCTTGCAATGACTAGAATGGCTGTGGCAACTTCATAAATCATACAAATAACCATTTTTTTGTATAGTACCATTACCCCAACAACAACAGAGTTTACAACAATTGTACAAAAATTGTGTAAACTGTTCTAGTTCATATTTCCCATTTTAACATTATCATTATTAATCTGTTGAAGATTGTTTTAATATTGATATCATAGTTCCCACATACTTCAGGACAAGTAAATATGTCCGGCAGAATGTAGTCTAGAGAAAATTGCAACATAACTTCGAAGTGGCAATATAAATTTGAATTAAAATTCACGAGCTAACTATTGAATACACCGCTTTTTATTTAGCAAAATTTGAATTCATAATTTCCATTTGGTAATTTTTTGGTGAACATCAGAAAAGTGGTGTCTTGAGACTACATGATGCTGGGAACGTTTTTCTAGTGGGTTTTATCGATCTTGTATAATCTAAGAGAGTGTGATGTGATGATGAGAAACATCTATATCTCTCTTTGTTTAGGAGTTTAGGAGACTACATGATGCTGGGAACGTTTTTCTAGTGGGTTTTATCGATCTTGTATATCTAAGAGAGTGTGATGTGATGATGAGAAACATCTATATCTCTCTTTGTTTAGGAGTACATTGGCTGTGCGGAAGTCTGGATTGAATATCCCTGCCGGCACTTCACTGTAAGTTTGCCTGTCACAATTAATCTTATGATATCTGTTTGTCTCTAAACTGTGAGATTACACAATAATATGAAATATTTGACTACTCGTTGTCATAATGCATGGAACTAGAACTTCGATTCCAGCCTCAATATCACTTAAAGGGAGAAGGTGCCAGCAACTAACAGGCATAAGTTGAGAATAAAAATGACATTGTGAGTATTGTGAGAATTATGGTACATGGTGACAAAAACAGCCTAAATAAGAGGTACTGTGTGATACTCACCCTCATCAAGGCCCTATAAATTAGTTAATTTGTGTTTATTTTACATCTTTGTAAGTTTTACCCTAAGACAAAACTTGCAGAAACAGCTATAGGGAGAGGAGCTTATCAATTCAAACAGTGCATACATTACCAAGGTGTGGCTAACACACGTCGCGTGGCATGCATTGGTCACGCATGGTCAGCTCCCTGCAGTGCACATGCAATCTGATTGGTTGGCAAGAACTCAAATATTTTTCTTAACTTATGCCTGTTAGTTGCTGGCATCTTCTCCCTTTAATTCTTCCACAGAGGTTGTCATCATGTGAGAGTCAGAAGGGTGTAATTGTAATTCTAAGTGGCATTCACATATTGATATCGCACAACAGAGCTTGTTCTCATTATTATTTTTAGACTACTGTCTTATTCTCCTGGATATGGCCAGCGTATCCTGGCTAGAATGTGGAATTTTCCGAAGTAAATGATTGCACTACTAAGTTACAGTTTATTCAAATTATAACTTCACCATGCAAACCATTATATCCTACTTAATTCTTAGTTTGTTTATGTTTCTATTAAAAACACTATATGGGTAAAGCAGGATAAACCCACAACAGATACCAATGAGGTATTTTAATTGTGAATTAATTATTTGTTCATTGAATTTCACTTGCATGTTTTATATTATTTTTTTTTAGAAAAAAGAGGTGAACACTATTTTGGGAGACATCATAAAACACATGACACCAGACAGAGCCTTTGAACAGCATTACCCACAGGTAAGACTGGTATAAGACCAGCATTTATATAGTCAATTATTCCAACATATGTATCTAAAGAGCATTGACATGATTGCGAGAAATCAAAGCTGCCTCTAGAACCAAAGTGGTTGAGATATACCAATGGATACACCAGCTGGAGTGTATTTCCTGGATGAAAGAATTTGTTTTGAATTTATTCACTTCAGGAGAATCAAGCATGAATATACCAGTACTGAATTACTCTCATGCCCCAAGATAAATTAATCCCATGGAAAGCTACACAACAAATTTGTCTCTCACAAGGCAAACCGATAGTAGTTGTTTTAAAATGAGTGAACAGTTAACTACAAATTTCTCACAGCAGAATTTTAGAGTAATGTAGTTGATTCTATAATAGTTTTACCCCAAGTTGAGGACTACCCCCAGTCATGCTATTTACCTTAAACATAAATTTCCTGCAATTACAATAATACAGTAATATTAGAGTTAACTAAATAGAATATACAAATCTGCACATCTCTTTTATTTCATTTTTGTAAAACATTCTTATGAAGAGCAGATGTTATTGTGAGTACAGAAATTGGTAAAGATTTGCTCTTCAATGTGATACATTATATATGCTTAGTGTCTCTGATGGAGTCACTATGAAAAAAAAATCTGAACTTTAGTGGGGGTTAAAACTGTGACACTGTAATTGCAAGACGGCGAACTTGTAGTGTGGATTCCAGTCATGGGTATGGTTGCGGGTACGGGTACTACAAGTCTGCGAGATGGAACCATTGGAAGTCTAATCTGTATTTGTTCAAAAATGTGGAAATTTTGCTTGTCAAAATTATGACAGGAAAGAGAAGAAGACAAAAGCAAAATAAAAAGGAGATCAATGGAGGTAAACTTTTGTTTCTTGCTTTTTAGTTTTGAGTTTGTAACAAATTCCCCCTTGATTTGTTTTTTTTATTCTGCAGCTGCAATCAGTGATGTCTAAGGTTCTCACCCACATGCACAATTTCTCTGTTCTGTTTGGAATGGTAAGTATTGTGATGAGTGCTGTATCAAAAAGATCTACTGTAAAAACAAATCCACCTATTGTAAATTAAAGACACCATTTAACATTATGGAGCTTGAATTTATAAAATTGCCAAATTGTGATATCTTGAGCAGTAGTGCTTGAATGGACAAATAAATATTCTAGAATACAAAACTTTGGAAAGTTATGCTGCCACTGGCAAGGTATGCATGGGTAAACATCATGCCTGACATGCATGCGGAGGACTGTAAAGTATGGTCTCTAGCATAACCAAGGAGTTACTGTAGCGAGCTATAGTAATCTCCTTGGTATAACACAGTAATCTATGGGAGGTAATGGGAATGGTAAAACTAGGCTCTCATAGATTTTCACTCTTTTTAAACCACCAAATGATCGTTTTGAAGTACAGTTTTTCAGAGCTCCATTTTTAGCTCACCTGACCTTAAGGCTCAAGTGAGCTATTGCGATCGCTTTTCGTCCGTCGTGCGTCGTTCGTCGTGCGTCGTGCGTCGTTCGTCGTGCGTAAACTTTTACACATTTTCAGCTTCTTCTTCAAAATGCATGATTGGATTTGGCCCAAACTTGGCAGGAATGATCCTTAGGGGGTGGGCATTCAATGGTCCTCAAATGGTACACCTGGCCCCCCTGGGGGCCCAGGGGCAGGGCCCTAAAGGGCCAAAAGTAGGTAGTTTTCAAACATCTTCTTCTCTAGATCCAGAAATAGTTAAGGTAAGCCACTTTGTGTGTAGATACCTCTATATGTGCTAAATTTATGTTTCTCATGACAATGCCCAGGGTGGCCCGGTTTGGCCCCTAAAGGGGTCAAAAGTTTGGGATGGAGCCCTATGGGAATAATTCACCTTCACATCAACGGATTTAGACCAAACTTGGTGAGAATGATCCTCAGGGGGAGGGGATAGAGGGTTCCTGGAATGGTACACCAGCGCCCCCCCCCCCCCCGGGGGGCCCAGGGGTCAGGGCCCATAAGGGCCCAAACTAGGTAACTTTCTAACCACAAACCCATTTGTAACCAAACTTGGGTGGTAGATGCGTAACAGGGACCTCAATATAATTTGGGGGTCAAAGGTCACATATGTAGGTCAAAGGTCAAATGAAGTTAAATGTTTCTTCTTTGGTTATTGGCCCATTTGTGACTAACTTGGATGGTTAATGCTACATGTATAAATTGGGGTCAAGGTCACATAAGTAGGCCACATGTCAAATGTTAAGATACTAGGGCGTGCCTTGTTTTTATAACAATGGATGTCAGAATCTAATTACACTTGGCAAAATCAGCTATACGCGTATGGCAAGGGGATGCAAAGTTTTCCGACTGGTTCATTAGGCTACATGGGTGCCTAGATATCAGGCTCCAAGGGCCAAAACTATACATATAGCTGATGTTTTTTCTATGGGCACCATAGAGAGTTTGCGAGACCTCAGGTGAGCGTCGTGCCCCCCCGGGGCTCTTGTTAGACTTTATGAAAGACACTCAGAGCATGAAGGATTATGTAGCTCAGATGGTTTATCCTGTGGTAATTGTTAAAATTAAAGTATTATGATTCTGTTTGTTCCATATATTTGTTATGACTTTTTTTTTGTCTTTCATTTTCTTTTGTAGGAGAAGTTTCTTCCATTTGTTGACATGTTCCAGAAGGATGCCGTCAAAGTTGAAATCTGTAAAACCATCATGGAGGCTTTCTGCAGGTGAAGTACTAGGTTTGATTATTGGTATTACTGATGTTCTTTATGTTACTCATGATCATAACCAGAATTTCCTTAAAGGCAGGGTGTCACTTTTGCATCTTGACACTTTATATAAGTTATTTGAACATGTGATCTGGTGGGCTTCTACCTGTAACATGGGTTTTTTATGATATATGCTTGTAGTGCACTAGAGTTTGCATTTCTCACTCATTGATGGTTTTAGGCAAATATTTTGGCATGTCATTCATTTTTTGTACTTTTTCCCCCGTAGGTATCAAGAGGAACAGACGAAAGATCCAGTCATAGTGAATGCTGCTATGTTTATATGCAAGACAATGCATGATTCCATCAAGTAAGTTGCAAAAAGTACATATGAGATCTAGGACTTCTTGCTCGGAGGGACGACTCCCACCTGACAACTCCCCTCTGACAACTCCCCTGAAGGACAGCTCGCTCAGAGAATAGCTATCATAGAGGACAACGACAACTCCCCCCACCCCCCCATGACAACTGCCCCGGAGGACAACTCCCCCTGTGGAGTTTAACAATGTTTCCAGTCCAAAGTCTGATTTGACTTCAGGGGAGTTGTGCTTTCAGATGGGTGGGGGGGAGGAGTTGTCCCTGGGGGAATGTTCCATTTAATAACCTTAGCAATGTTAGAACGATTTTGATCTTCAAGTATGTAGGCCAAAGGGCAAAGTTCACAGTTCTTTGAATATACATATGTATGCTATTTGTACCTGGCGAGGGGATGCTACACTTTGCGTTGTCCTCGTTTTAGTTGAAGCTGACCATGCAATTTTGTCTCTTATCTATCTAACAGTGCCCTTACACTTGATGATGAACGAAGGGACATTGGAACACTCATAGCTGGTTTTGTCAGAAAGGTATGGATTTAATTTGTCTATATTCCAATTATTATTTTTGATTCAGTCAGCAACATCTATTAAAGTAAATGACTATGAATATGCTCATGATTAATAATGTCATGATGAATACACCTGCATTCCTGTGTAAATAAAACAGAGCTTCATGTGTACATGTACTAAAAAGTGCATGTGTGCACAGTCATCAATGATGTGGATCCTTATTCTTATGAACTTCCTGCGTAGTTATTGAATTTTGTCTGTAATATCTATCTGTTATTTCTATTTGTCAAGATTATGTTACATTTTGTAATGTGAATGTAATTATTCCCTGCATTTTGAGTGAAAGAACATCATAGCATTTTGAAATGAAAGGATTTATGAAATAAAACAAATAGGAGGATCATTGAAATTATAAGAAATTGTTAATTTTGGAATGTTATTTCAGTCCTGTGATCAAGAGAGCCATTAGCAGTTTTTGTGCAGGGAACACAGTTCTGCAAATCAACAATGTGTTGTTATAGTTTGTAGTAGGAATGTACTGGCAATACTTGCCAAAATCAATAAATAATTTGTTTGGGGAGAATGTACATCTTTATCTCTTGTGTACAGCATGAGTGGTGATCGTAGCCCCCCCCCCCCCCC
>JZLH01S0503961.1:18527-30305 GCA_001188425.1 Eucidaris tribuloides
GAAAAATGCCTCTAGAACCAAACTAGTTGAAAGATATGCCAGTATATACACCAGCTGGAGTGGATCTCCTGGCTAGAAGAATTTGTCTTGAATTTGTTTACTCAAGGAGAATTAAGCATGAACATACCAGCACTGTAGTTCTCTTGTGTCCCAAGAGAAATTAATCCCTAGAAAACTACGTAGCAAATGTGTCTGTCACAAGGCATATTTATGGTTTTTCTTTTAAAATGAGTAAGCTTTTAACTACATCATTTTCACAGTAGAATCCTTGCATAGTTTTCTTGATTCTAGAATTGTTTTACTCAAGTTGAGGACTACCCCCAATCATGTGATGTACCTTTAATTGTAAAATTATTTTTACCCAAATTCAGATCTGCTTCTAATGGGACTTAACCAATTGAATGTCTTTCAAACTTTTTCAGGAATATAAGGTATTCAGTGAAAATTGTAAGGACATTGATCTTTCACTATTTTTTCAGTGTGTCAATCAACTAGCTGCTGAGACATGTACGGTTATGAAGGGCAACCATTCTAGGAAGACATCAGCTTTTGTCAGGGTGAGTAAAGTCTTTGGGGATGTGGATAGAAATTGTCACTCATGGCATCATCTGATTTCTAACTTATGGTATGGTAACATATCCAATGATATAGGCTCAAAATGTATTTATTTGGTGGCAAGAGTCAAGATGTGCCATTTGGTGGAGGGACATTTTTATTCTTAACAAAATATATAGTTTGTTTTAACATGTCTTATTGACCCATATCTGCCAATATCATTTTACTGTGTAAACTCTCTATATGTCGGGCTGTAAAACAGACATTTAAGAGCCTTTCATACAAGCAAGCATTGTTTTACTAAAATGCATGAATTAGAATGGGCAAATTATGTATAGTACAAATTGTAATTTGTGATTTTAACGAACGCTCCATCAATTCTGTCATCATTTGTCGGTAAATATATTAACCCTTTAGGGACGACGGGCTTGTACAGAAGCCCAGTTTGTCTCACATCCATAGACGATTTTCTCTGTTTATTCTTGTCAGAAATATGTATTTTATGTGACAGAAACATTGAGGCAATATAACCTTTAGTTTGAGTGAAAAGGGTATCATATTTTCTGGGCTTGTGTGGAGGAAATTCCTCTCTGACTGGGTGATTTACTGTGCTTCTGTACAAGCCCGTCATCCCCAAAGGGTAAACATCAAAATCATATGAATAACAAATTCTATGGAATTCTTATAGTTAACCAGTTGGAGACTAAGTACGAGTTAACTCGTGTTGGGATCTATGGAAAATGCGTGTTATAGTGAAATTAAATTGTCTCCAACAGGTTAAGTGATAGCAGCATTTAACAGTACTACAGATTTTCCTGTAGGTCGGCAGATATGGGTAAAAAAAATGCAAGTTTATCAATTAGTTGCTCTGACGAGTAAATCTGTCCTTGAATAGTTGTTCTAACACATTTTCATAAGGTGATGGTATGGAGATAAAAAGAAAATACATGAATATGAAATTGAATACAATTTACTTCATTTTTGGGGGGATGTTTTAAAGTTGTATTGCCTTTGTTTCATTCTGGTAAAGTTTGTTTCTTGTTGTTGTTTATTTTTTTCAGGCTTGCGCAGCATATTCCTTCATCACCATTCCTTCCATCGTTGGCATCTTTCATCGCCTCACCCTCTACCTGGCCTCGGGGCAAGTTGCCATGCTGAATCAGGCTCTCACGCAAGGTAGGTACCAGTTAATGACCTAGTAAAATGTTTTTGGGCGGTAATTGGTGATCGGCGTAAATGTGGATCACCATAGAGTTTGTACGAAATATTTATATTTCTTTCTGGTCATTATATGTTCGCCAAATATCTCAACAATGGCATCGTTAACCCGTTGGGCCTCGATGCTACTATGGCACTGTTGGTAATTGAGAGACGATGCGATTTGACACATGGTCGGGCACATGGTTGACGGTTAAAGGAAATATAAACTCATATTTTCTCTATGGAAATTATACACAGAATATTTATTTTCTTACTTTATACTGGTCACAAATATGCAATTTTGGGATATGACCAATAAGTAATAAAACTCTACCATCTATCCAGTGTTTCACCAAACTTTGTGTCCTATTTTCGAATGTTTGCTTGCATCTTAGCAATTTCAGTGATTTTTTCATCCATCAATACTTAGGATCGTGTATCCTGCTCTCGTTTCGCGCTCAATAAGATCATAAAGTTTTTTCAAACGACGTGTTCGACAATTTCATGTGCAATTTCTTTTGCAAGATTCTCTTATTTCTGAAGAAAATTTTCATTATCAAACAGATCCTGTATTATTTCCGTGATGAGAGTTGATTTGGATTTTGTCGTTGGTGCCATATTTTACAAATTCAAAATGATACAGTAAAACCCCAATGTTAGCATAGAAATACAAGTGCCTGAGAATTCGAGCGATGTTGTGTGAAGTGCATGAATCGTACTGCGAAACATTGGCAAGAACGGCTATTGATATGCAAAGTAGTCACAAACAATGGGTTGCAGGAATCTCGCGTTCGCTGCCAGTCTCAAATTTCACAGTACAGCCATTCCACGTAAGGGTCAACGTCAAGCTACAAAAATTGAAGTGAAGCAAGTGATTTTTTTGTCAGTTATGATTCAAAAGAGGAATATTGAAACCATCTTAATCTCAAAGATTTTTTAAAATAAAGCATTTGAATGTAAGTTACAGCCTCCTGAACATGGATGAACTTTGTGGTAAAAAAGAAGGGTTTGGGGTGTAAATCACAAACTGAGAAAATAAATGAAGCTGATTCATAACATGTTGCTTTTTCTGCATTCATTAGGTAGGTATTCCAGTAAGTTTGATAAAACATTAAAAGACATTTCCAAATGCTTTTTGTATTTTCCCAGAATATTTCATCATGAAAACACCCACAAAATATGTCATGCGAGTCACAAAATAAGGGGATTTTTTAAGATTACTAAAAAACTAGAACGAGTTTCAGCTGGTGTTTGACATGAAAGTGAAGAAGTGGTAGTAGTGTATCAAGAAAAGTATAAACATTTTCATTTGCACTGCATATCTTGAAGAAAAAACAATATCAAGAGTGTCACGCAAGTCACATATACTGTTTGTCGGACAAGTCAGAAACCAGAGTATAGATCAAAAACTGAGCAAATAAGTGAAGGTGATTGCTTTATCTGATTTCATTAGGTAAGCTTTTCCAGTCAGTTTGATAAAACATTGATAATTTTTTCAAATGCTTGTCATATTTTCCCAGAACGCCTATTTCATTATGAAAATACTCATAAAATATGTCACGCAAGTGACAGAATGACTAATTCTTTAAATGGTCCTAAAAAACTGGAATTTTAACACTCTTTCAAAAGGTATCCCAATTACATCATATTTATTGATATAACATAATAATTTAAGTTTTTAAACGCTAATGACAGCTATATTAAGTGACTGTGTCACACGAGTCACGCATTTGTGTCACGCGAGTCTTATTTTCTTTGGGCCGTTTCTCACAACAATGGAAATTTGGCACAATGTAACTTATGCAAGAATTGAGCTAGGGTATTCAGTTTCTGGTTCAGCAAAACTAACTTAAATCACACTTGTAGTTTAAAAAGAAAAACAATTTGAATGAAGTACTGTCACCATTTGTCTTTTCTGTCCTGTCACGCGAGTCACGTCAAAGAAATTGTAATGTACAAAAAAGTATTGATTAATGAACAATCATTTCAGAACTAAAATATGTATTGCCAATGCCTTGACTCAAAAACATGTTAAATTTGGTTTGAATAAAGCCAGTTTGATAATAGTAAGACATTGAAACTTGAAAGTTTGTGCAAATGTCACGCGAGTCACTATGGAATGGCTGATTACATGAAAGTAAGGCAATGGGACTGAAGCTCAGTGACACATGTGGCAAGGTGAAGGCAGTAAGAAATTATACCTGGATTCATGAAACACATCCACGTTGAAGCTTCTAGATAATGGGCCGTATGCATAAAAAATAGTAAATTGCTTTTTCTAGCCATTTGCTTGAATCCATATGCATAAAAATTAGGAATTGCTTGCAAGCACAGATTCTTGCTTGCCTGCAAAAACATTTTGAAACAAAGGTTGTTCTTGACAACCTGATAGTTTGTCGGAGGTTTGCAGGTTTGTCCGGTGTGACAGAAACAAGAATATGCAAATTGATTCCAACCATCATACACTCCAGAAATAATCAGTACAATCGTTCCTCGATGGTCACATAAAGAAACATCCATAAATTTGTATACATTTGTGAAGTGATCTTTCGTAACTGCCATGACAGGAAATACTTCTCCTCTCACGCGTAATATTTTAATACATTATACGAAACTCGCCTTTGTGCTCCCATGAAAGTAATAGACCGTATACATAAAAACACTTGCTAACATCCTACAAGCCAATGATGGATTTCAAGCAATTGCTTTTTTTCGTATGCATAACATTTTGCTTGTGTTCAAACCGTTTTCTTGCCATTCGTGAGCAATTCCTACAAGGTCTCCACAGCAACGTCACGGCGGTGCGAACAACAACAAAGGCCAGATCCGCACGAGTCAAATACGTATGGGAAGAAGCCTCCCATCTTCACAACTCGCGGTCAACGTACATAAATACATTTTGAAAGACGCAACGTACCTCCAGGATTGAGTTAAATCTTTAACCCCCTTCCTGAAATATTTTCCCCCAATTTTTTCTTGATGTACCAGAAATAGTATTTCTTGATTTATCCTCCTTTTGTGCAGCTTTGGTTTGGTCTAAATACGAGCATGGACATGTTTTAAACTTGAATGTCATAATTAAGCAAAAGCGCTCAAGCTGATATTGAGGAGCTTGAAAAAACCGTAGCAAATTCTTGTCAGAACTAGGAAAAGGTTCTTTTTATGCATACATTTTTAAGCAGTTTCTTTCACCTGTTGCATGAGCTTGATTTTGCTTGACAACCAATTGCTGGTGCTTGAAGCAATTCCTTACAAGCAATTCCTACTTTTTATGCATACGGCCCAGTGTGTCCCTGGTGTGTGTAGCAGTAAAGTGTTATATCACCACAAATTCAGATAAAAATGTCCACAAGTCAAAAAGTAGAATCCTGGGCTAAAAAGACTGGCTAAAATACACGTGTTGGCTAGACACAGCGCAACATCATCTTTCTGACACTTTGCCGACAAGTTCTTTCACCTTGTTTGTTTTAACTTTAACTTCACAAATCTTTCTCCATTTTTTCTCTCTATCTAGTTCTTCCTCCATTTTCCTTTTTGCTCCACCCAGTTTCAAATTATATGTTTGCTGTTTCCATTTTTCTAAATTTTTCGACAGATACCATCCCCCTTTTTTTATTTGCAGATTTAATTTGCATAAATGCATTGGTCAGATACCCTCTCAAAGTTTTGACAACTTTACTTATGTTTACAAATGATGGACTGATTTCATTGTTTTCAAGCACTTTCATGAGCACTGATTCTGTCAACTCATCAGAGATAAAGTTCATACCAAACCCTTCATTTTTGGCAAAAGTATTTAACACATACTTGTTGACTGGTGCTACCCACTCAGAGTCAGGACTACCCTCACATAGCAGTACAGAGGCTGCAAGGTAAAGTGAAATAAAATAAAAACAGAACTTGCACTTGCCATTTTTAGTGCAGTTTAATAATCATATGGGTATAAATCAAATTTGAATAAGTTCTTCCTTCTTGCCCAGTCCTCTGACAAATGTCATAAACACACTAGTATCCACTGTGCAGGCTGACCGGCTTTTCATCCTTTGTGTAATCCTGTAGCTGTCTACGCTCTGATAAGGAGAAGGTTATGGTTGACTCAATGGCATGCGCAAAATCACCCGCTTCGTTAGCAAAAATACCAATTCTCATTATTTAGGGCCTGTCCAATATTGAGCTCCTAAAAACTGAGTCTTCCTTCCATGCTTTACATTCTTTGATGAAAGCTTGAAAAGTTTCCTTTTGTATGGGTATACGGATTACAACGTCTGAATTACATCCTCTTGAACAATGAAGTTGTTCCTTTACCTGAAATTTAAAGTAAAAACAAATTCAGTGAGTAACATTGTTAAATGGGCATAATGTCTTTAAAGGCATTGGCTAACATTTACCACAGTTAAAAAAAAATGTCAGCTGCATAATCTTCCATGCTCGAAGTGTCTTTGATAAGATCTAAAAATAAAGCCCATGAAAAAATTTTATCTTTCAAACTGATTATTTGTGCTAAAAAAGTGAAAATCTTTTAAGTTTGACGTCGATTCACTTCTGACCATTTTTCTTCCCATAGACTTACTGTGTGTAGATCTATTTTTATCTGACTCTGCCGACCGAGTATTAATTATCTATTCACTATACTTCCGTAGTTGGCAGCATTTAATTTCCAAACTTTTTTTCTGTGGGTGTTTATTTGTCCATTCAATATACTAGCATATGTAAGGCTCAATATCAAAGTTGACGATTTTTTAAATTGAGTCTCCACATTTAAGCATATCACTTTAAGCTCATATTTACATGTAGGTCCCAGCAGCCTCAACAGTCCTTGGTGGCATCCACATTTTGATTTTATTCACAAATTGTTGTACGAAATGTGTGAAGAATACATCGAACCTGAGCTGTTTCAAGAAAATTTGTCGGGTTGAGTGCTGGTTATTGCTGACTGGCGATGCACCGTGACTACAGCCCTGGTTATGGGGGCTACTGTTTAATGCTCGTAACAATCATCTAAAAATGGGTCTTTTGTATTACGACAATTGCATTACTTGCAGGATCAAACCATTTTAAAAATGATGCATTGTTGTGAATTATACTACAGGCCTTTTAAAGGTAAATGATATCAAATTGTTATATTCTATCCTCGATAACTTAGGGAAAAAACCATAAAATTTATGAAATATTATGAAAGTTAAACCATCAAAACATTTGATAACGAGACCTACCTGTATAAACAAATCCTGCTTAACCCTAATCAGCCCCGGCTTTTTTGAAATTGCATAGCCCGGGGGGGGGGGCGGATCGCGCGATCGCCGCGAAAATTTGCACGTGCATAGAGCCGGACGTAATTTCCAAGACTGTATAGGTAGATTTTTGACAAATAATTATCTTCTATTTTTAAGTAATTAATTATGCATATTTACATGTATGTATAAAATCATATTTTTACCTATAACTCCCTTTAAACAGCTCACAGAATGCTAATTTTTGGTGATAATATTCTTCTTGATATTTCTAACAATTATCTGTCAAAAAAAATGCTGAATCAGAATTAGTTTCTTATGTATTTTATTGTTTCATGAATTTCTTTATATTTCTTTGTTTTTTTGACCTTTTGTTTTCTATTGTTTTTTCGATTAAATTTCGCGGGGACACTTTTGCAATCATAAACAGTATAAAATTAGTTAATTTCAATCAGTAAAAGTAAAAATAATCATACATTTTTTAATTTGGGCTGAAATCACAATTAGCATTGAAATAACACACGATTTCATGTTTTTGAGCGATTTTTGGTGTGACATGCAAGTATGAAAAGTTGTGTAACTCCGGAACCGCGTACCCGGACGTCGCGAATTTGGTCTCAAAAGATGCGCAACACTTGAAAGTATAAAGTCAGTGAGCGACGCAGTCAAAAAATTTTGCGCGGCGGAATGGTCGCGAACTTTGTCGAGGGGGGAGCTATTTTAGCTCCCCCCCCCCTCCCCGGGCCAGATAGGGTTAAACAAGGTGAGAGCATTTGAGTATTCAATACTTGGTGGTAGATCTAGTAGGTGGTGTGCTGGTATCCATTCATCGTACTTTGATGACCAGCCCTCATAATGGACTTTCACTTGTCCAGACACTCTATCCTCTTCTATAATGTCAAGTCTCCATAAAGTTGATTTTGGCCACTTGGGAGGTGATACTCTTTGAAATTTGAGCAATTCACCATTGTGAAGGAGATTGTAGTCAAGCGTAGGTCTTTGTCGCAAATTCATACCGGAAATGATAACAAGATGACATAGAATATCTTTGGTAAAGCAAAGAAAAAAAAAGCATTATGTTTTATGGACAGGCTGACCCTCCAGGTAAGTTTGCCCAGCATTTTTTTTTTCCAAAATGACCACCAAATAGCTTAAAAATGATGATCAATCAGAATTTTTTCGCAAGCTTCACTTGCATCCCCCCTCAATTTGTGAAAACAGCTGATTTTAGAATTTTTTTAATTTTAAAAAAAAGTGGCAAATGGGAAAAGCTCAGCCGGTCGGGCCCATAAAACAATATTTTTTTTTGTCGCCTAAGCCTACTTGCCATGCTTGCAGCAATTGTACATACAACATAGTGCTAAAAATGGCATGCTAGATAATTTTATAAAAAAAGTTTTGAAAGTAGAATTCCCCATTCACAATTTTCACAAAATTTTGCTTAACAGTTTCCTGTATTTTCTTTAATACTTCAATTTTTGTATAGTCTACAGACTACTCACAACAAAATGCCAACTTGTACTGGCTATTTCAAGTCATCAAATCATCCATGGTTGTTACTAATGAACCTTTTACGGAGCATGGTGCGATTGCTTCAACTTTTTTTCAAACTTGAGATTTTGGTACCAAAATATTTCTCATATTTTTCTCATTATCCATGTGAAATTTTAGGGCTGAAACATGTTTCATTTTGGAAATATAAGTGAAAATGTGTCTATTTATGGTAACCCTAAATAGAATACACAGCAAAGTATAGGCAGCTCTGAAATACAGAAGTGCTCATAATATCAAAACAGTTGGACTGATTTGACTGAAATTTGAAACTAAAACCTCTTCAGTGGTGACCTTTCACTTGAAACTGAAAACAAAATTTTGAAAATCGGACCAAGCTCCAAATGAACATATTGGATCATGTCACAATTCAAGATTAACTTGTTGCAACATGATTCTATTGTTACGATTTGTAGATTACATTATTCCAGACTCAAGTCAAGAGTTCTTCAAAATAATGCAATACAACAGCAAAATGTCAAATTTAATTCATAAAACAGTAATTACTATGACAAGGTAGCTGCATGTAGAACATACTTATCACCATCAAAGCTTGCCATAGTTGCCACACACACCTACAAAGAATAATCATGGATGAATCCTTCACCACACCAGACCATGCCATGCATGCTGAACTAAGATTCACTGTAACACGAGTATAGGAAATTCTCACATGATTTTCAGAGTTTTACAAAAGTTACAACATTTAAACTTTACAGGAATGTTTTAGAATAAATACTTTAGCGACTCATGCAAAAATAAGCCAAAATCAGTCAATTCAAACTTACAATCTGAGAACAACACACAAATTATCCAGATATCCAGATACCAGTTGAGCACAGTGTAGTCATCTATGCTGTCTATTGTTTACATTCACACTTGAACGCATAATGCCTTATCTTAACCCGTTGCCTCCGGATTCTGAAAATCCCATAGAGTTAACACAGGCCACATCCGGTTCTAGCCAAGGGGTTAATAAAGACTGCATTGATTTCTAGCCAGCTGGGAAAGTCAGAACACTGAGAGAAAATGGTGTCTGTGATTGGTTTTTGCCAATTCCACGGGACTTCTCCTAGCCAATAAAATTTGATTTTTACATTTTTAGAATCCTCACACTTCCCGCTACACATACTCATCTTCAATATATATATAGATGGCACACTTTCATTTTATGAAGCGGCAAAGTCAGAAAAAATTGAAAAAATGGTGATCTTCCCCGAGATTTTTTACCAAAAAGGAAGTCTTTAGAATCAATTCCCCGTGGCATAACATTGACTTTGATCACATATTTTGATCTAACCTCAAAGAGAAACCTTTAATTATCATAAATCTTGTTTCAATAGCATATAAAGCTTGCAGATTTTTTACATAGCAAAAAATGTGCCAAAGACGACAGTTTTAGTTCCAGTTTACCATCGTGTTGCAAAACTCTAGACCATGATGAAAGTAAAAAATCGTTTAGAAATTGATATGCAGGAGTGGAGTAAGATAACCAAAATTGGTACACAGTAACTTCAGGTCAAGGTCATTACGGTTGTTTATCATATGCGTGTGGGCGTCACGACGAACATGTACGCGTACGTTTAATATAAAGTCTTAAATCTGTCATAATTGTATAGAATTATGATGACCCGTACCTCTTATTGCTCATTCTGATAGCCTATGATCCGTAGATAACATTTCAGGCATCACTTTGCATACCAAATTCTTGTGATGTCATCTATGACGTCACAAAGGAAAATCATATTTCTTGCATATCTCATGACTGGAGTCGAGTAAGATAACTAATCTTGGTACACAGTAACTTCAGGTCAAAGGTCATCACTGGTGTTTCTCATGTTCATGGGGGGCGTCGCGACGAACGCGTACGTGCACATTGAATTTTGAATTAATGTTTGATGGAGAATGTAAGGTGATGAGGGACATATTTCAGCAAGAAATGATCCTTGATATAGATTGTCACATTTTCTGTAGATTAAATGATCAGAGCGTTTACGCGGATCACCAATTCGTCTCAGTGACGAATTAAAATCTAGTTAAAGTATAGTTTTGATTGGTCCAATAACTTTTTCAGTAATCATTCAAAAGTCTGGCATTGTCCCTCCAATATCATAAAGCAACCTCAAACTGGCCAAAAATTGTTTATACTGACATATTTTTTGATGTTTTTAAACCATCAGTTAGTAGATATTACTATATACATTACCTATGGGAAATGTCTGGGTCCCCCTCCCCTCCTCAACATTTTACATTTTGAGTAGCATCTCACAAAATTGAAGTTTGAGATCAATTTTCAGGGCATTGATAGGTCATAAAGGTGTATCTGAAAAGGCAATAAGAGACAAATTCATTTTTCACCATTTAGTACAACTGTACTTTAAATCATGCTTAAATCATACTAATAGTATGAAAGAAGCATATAAAGTGATAAAGATTGTATTTTAGAAATCTAGGAATTTTACATGTTTCATCAAATTGATGATCAAGTATTTCTCCCGTATTTCTTTCACTCTAATTGACAGCCGATGCATTCTTCAAAGCAGCTATCAGTCTCATACCAAACGTTCCCAAGATGTTGGAAGTTGATCGTAAGATGCGTTCTTCTGAGCCACTTCTTGTCAGCTATCTGAATAATTTCCTGTCAACCTTAGTTGTTGTCCCTGTAAGTAAATCTAAAGTGACACAAGAAGAGAAAAAAAGTGAAGAATTATGTCTAATGTAGGAATACTCGTGGAGGAGAGGATGGTGATGGTGACGGTAGTGGTAGCAGTGATGGAGTGGTAGTGATGTTGATGGTGCTTATGGTGGTGATGGTGATGGTGATGGTGATGATTATGGTGGTGGTGGTGGTGGTAGCAGTGATGATGATGGTAGTCATGGTGATGGTGATTGTGGTGATGGTGGTAATGGGGTGATGATGATGGTGGGGTGGTGGTGGTGGTGGTAGTGGTGATGATGATGATGATGATGATGATGATGGTGATGATGATGATGATGATGACGACGACGACGATGACGACGACGACGACGATGATGGTGGTGGTGGTGATTATGGTGGTGGTGGTGGTGTTAGTGATGATGATGGTAGTCATGGTGATGGTGATTGTGGTGGTGGTGGTGGTTGTGATGGTGATGGTGATGGTGATGGTGATGGTAGTGATGGTGATTGTACTGGGGGTGGTAGTGATGGTGTTGGTGGTTGTGGTAGTGGTGGTAGTGATGGTGATTGCAGTGGTAGTGC
>JZLH01S0503961.1:30330-47553 GCA_001188425.1 Eucidaris tribuloides
AAACGTATCACTTTAAGCTCATATTTACATGTAGGTCCCAGCAGCCTCAACAGTCCTTGGTGGCATCCACATCTTGATTTTATTCACAAATTGTTGTACGAAATGTGTGAAGAATACATTGAACCTGAGCTGTTTCAAGAAAATTTGTCGGGTTGAGTGCTGGTTATTGCTGACTGGCGATGCACCATGACTACAGCCCTGGTTATGGGGGCTACTGTTTAATACTCATAACAATCATCTAAAAATGGGTCTTTTGTATTACAACAATTGCATTACTTGCAGGATCAAACCATTTTAAAAATGATGCATTGTTGTGAATCATACTACAGGCCTTTTAAAGGTAAAAGATATCAAATTGTTATATTCTATCCTCGATAACTTAGGGAAAAAACAATAAAATTTATTTACTTCATTATGAAAGTTAATTGAATTAATGTTTGATGGAGAATGTAAGGTGATGAGGGATTATTTAAGCAAGAAATGATCCTTGATATAGATTGTCACATTTTCTGTAGATTAAATGATCAGAGCGTTTACGCGGATCACCAATTCGTCTCCGTGACGAATTAAAATCTAGTTAAAGTATAGTTTTGATTGGTCCAATAAATTTTTCAGTAATCATTCAAAAGTCTGGCATTGTCCCTCCAATATCATAAAGCAACCTCAAACTGACCAAAAATTGTTTATACTGACATATTTTTTGATGTTTTTAAACCATCAGTTAGTAGATATTACTATATACATTACCTATGGGAAATGTCTGGGTCCCCCTCCCCTCCTCAACATTTTACATTTTGAGTAGCATCTCACAAAATTGAAGTTTGAGATCAATTTTCAGGGCATTGATAGGTCTTAAAGGTGTACCGTATCTAAACAGACAATAAGAGACAAATTCATTTTTCACCATTTACCACAACTGTACTTTAAATCATGCTTGATTTAGTATGAAAGAAGCATATAAAGTGATACTCAATGGTAAAGATTGTATTTTAAAAATCAAGGAATTTTACATGTTTCATCAAATTGATTTCACTCTAATTGACAGCTGATGCATTCTTCAAAGCAGCTATCAGTCTCGTACCAAACGTTCCCAAGATGTTGGAAGTTGATCGTAAGATGCGTTCTTCCGAGCCACTTCTTGTCAGCTATCTGAACAATTTCCTGTCAACCTTAGTTGTTGTCCCTGTAAGTAAATCTAAAGTGACACAAGAAGAGAAAAAAGTAAAGAATTATGTCTAATGTAGGAATACTCATGGAGGATAGGATGGTGATGGTGACGGTAGTGGTAGCAGTGATGGAGCGGTAGTGATGTTGATGGTGATTATGATGGTGATGGTGATGGTGATGGTGATGGTGATGATTATGGTGGTGGTGGTGTTAGTGATGTTGATGGTAGTCATGGTGATGGTGATTGTGGTGATGGTGGTAATGGGGTGATGATGATGGTGGGGTGGTGGTGGTGGTGGTAGTGGTGATGATGATGATGATGATGATGATGATGATGATGATGATGATGATGATGATGATGATGATGATGATGATGATGATGATGATGATGATGATGATGATGATGATGATGATGATGATGATGATGATGATGATGATGATGATGGTGGTGGTGGTGATTATGGTGGTGGTGGTGGTGTTAGTGATGATGATGGTAGTCATGGTGATGGTGATTGTGGTGGTGGTGGTGGTGGTTGTGATGGTGATGGTGATGGTGATGGTAGTGATGGTGATTGTACTGGGGGTGGTAGTGATGGTGTTTGTGGTTGTGGTAGTGGTGGTAGTGATGGTGATTGCAGTGGTAGTGGGTGATTGTACTGGGGGTGGTAGTGATGGTGTTTGTGGTTGTGGTAGTGGTGGTAGTGATGGTGATTGCAGTGGTAGTGCAAGTTATTGTGATTGTAGTGATCATGATTGCCATAGTTGTGGTACTGGTAGTGGTGATGGTGGTGATTGTGGTAGTGATGGTGGTGGTAGCGATGGTTTTGGTGATTGTGGGGTAGTGGTAGTGCAAGTGGTGGTGATTTTGGTAATGGTGGTGGTAGTAATGGTGATGGTAGTGATGATGATGGCAATTAATGTGGTGATGTTAGTGGTGGTGATGGTGGTTGTGGTGGTTGTTGTGGTGGTGGTAGTGATGGTGGTGGTAGTGATGGTAATGGCAGTGATGGTGATGGTAGTGATGGTGATGGTGATTGTGATTGTTAGGGTGGTGGTAGTGATGGTGTTGGTGGTTGTTATGGTGATGGTAGTGATGGTGATGGTGATTGTGGTGGTGGTGGTGGTGGTTGTGATGGTGATGGTGATGGTGATGGTAGTGATGGTGATGGTGATTGTGATTGTTAGGGTGGTGGTAGTGATGGTGTTGGTGGTTGTTGGTGGGGGGGGGGGTAGTGATGGTGATGGTGATTGTGGTGGTAGTGGTAATAATGTTGATGGTGGAGATAATTGTGACACTGGCTGTGGTGGTTTTAATCTGTGGAATTGTAGTGGTATTGGCAATGGTGATGGTGTTATTGTTGATGATGGTGATGATGATGTTGATGTTGATGGTGACAGTGATGATGATACATCATCACTATACGGTTGTCCTGTCTGGAGTGGGGGTCTTACAATAAAACAATCCAACAGTCTTGAACGTATACAAAAGCGAGCTCTCCGTATCATCCTCGTAAACCAATATGTAACTTACGACGACGCACTTGACACTTGCAATATTACCACACTTTCATGCCGGCGAGAAAACCTCTGCTTTTCATTCTTTCAAAAGACTCTCAAACAGACAAACCAGTTCCAAGAGCACTTGCCACCACCCCCTAAAAGGAGATCTCAACGACATCCTAAGAAAATGAATGAACTAAAATGTAAAACAAACAGGATGAAAAACAGTGCAATACCTTATCTCGTACATCTTTTTAACTCTATGTAGTGTAATTTTTTTCTTAATTTATGTTACAGTCATCATATTGAGTTGTCAGTTGAATTTTATAATAATCACTATTTGATTGCAAGTACAAATTGTCGATTACTTTACTATTATAAATATTTTTCCATGTTTAAGTATACCAACCATACATCATGAAAATAATATACGTGTAATTAAGATCAAATGTATTTTTAATATATTATTATTTCTTTAGCCTTCATTACTCACAACTTTAAGTTTATCCGGTTAACTTGTTTTCAATTCAGTTACAATATTATGATCACACTTTTCTGACTTCGTGAATTAATTAATTTTTCATTTTGGAATTCTGTAATCAAATACTGCTTGTTTATGACAACTATTTTAAGGCTGTACATACTTTTTACTTTTTACTTTTTACTTTTTACCTTAATGGGCTTTTTAAAATTAACTAGTTATTCAATTGCATCATGTATTTTAATTTTGTACACTGTTTTGTATTTTTTAAAACCTTTTATGTAAATTATGTGCAATTCAGCTGCATAGCTGCCAGACATGACTTGAATAAAACCATATTGAATGAATAGTGACGTTGATGTTGTTTGTAAGGATAATTGAGATGGGCACTGTGATGGGGATGAGATAGGATCGTGGAAATGATGATAATGATGATGATGATGAAGAGGAGGATAAAAATGAAAATGAGGATGAGAATGATATGTTGAGTCTACTACACATACATAATGTCAGCCCACCACATACACTGTATAAGCTGATTCAAATCTCCTACCTCACATATTTCCAGGACAATCCCGAGCATGGCTGCCTGTACCTGGTCCGAGGTCTTCTCAATGTCCTCCAGGACTACACCTGGGAGACCAACACCGATGCCAAGGTCCACGTCTTCATGAACGTCCTCTCTCTCCTCTCGGCCCAGTCCCAGGACCAGTTTATCTACCACGTCCGAAACGGTGAGATTAACTTGAAAAATTACTTACCCTTTTTCCAGTCACGGAAAAGTCATAGAATTTGGAAAAAAGTCCCTCAAGTCAAGGAATCTTGTTTGTCCAATGGTATGACTTTCTCACCTTGTGTCTGTGGTATGGACACGAGGCAGAAAGAATGGTTGACTAGGGTTGCAAAATTCCCGGGAATTTTCAGCAACTTTCGGAAACTTTGCATATTTTTGTACATTTAGCATTTGAATTTAAAAATCAAACTGATTATTTATCTAATATCAAAAATGATGTTACATCAAAACATTTACTCAAATACAAAAAAGAGAGGAAACAATGTATTGTCAAACAGTGATATATGTTTATTTAAGTGAACTTATGAAATATAAACATTACTTGACTCATGACTTTGTTTGCCACCTGTACATGAAATATCAGCTCAACCAGCCGAACTTGATATATGCCTGCTTGATGAGATAGCATTGACTTGAGTAAGAATAAGATGGACAAGTCCACTCCTAATGAAATAGTCCACTCATATTGAAAAAGACATTTCACTTGAATTTTTCACTTCATGCACAAATTGCACATGCACTGCACACAATGTGGGATCAGACTACAATGTATGCATCTTTTATTGGTGAATGTGTAATTTGTGTCTTCTCTCATTTGGACTGATTTCTCATCATGAAAGGCCTGGGCAAGCCAAAAGACAGGTAAAAACATATTTATGTGAGGAAGTGCGAAACAACAGAATACTGATTACATTTTCCAAAAAAAAGATAATTTTTAATTTTGTATGATAAAAATGAAAATTCCCAAAGTTCCCAGCCCATTGAAAATTCTGAAACTTTCCTTGGAAAGTTTCCAAAAATTCCCGGAAATTTTCCGACCCTTTGCAACCCTATTGTTGACTTCCATCAAGGAAAAATCAGCAATTGTGTTTGCATAAAATGCTGGGAACTGTGAGTGGTAGTTCACCCATAAATTCAAATTCATAAATCAATATATTAAAAGGAAATTGGGTTAACCCCTAATTTAAGCTGGGCTATTTCAGACCAGGTTTTTTACTTGGGGGGGGGGGGGTCAATTTGACCCCCCTCAGATCTTCGGCCTGCCGATCGCTGCGCGAGTCGCCGCGAAAATTTGCGCGGGCAGAATAGACCGCGCGGGATGTAAACTAAGACAGCGACTGTATTGTAAAATTTTTCAAAAAAAATAATTTTTTCTATTTTTCAAGTAATTAATCTAATGCAAATTAGGTATGAAATTTGTTTTCGGCTATATCTCACTAAAAACAACTAGTAAGAATGCCCAAATTTTTTGGGAAAATAATTCATTATTGACATTTCCTACTAACATATTATGCTACAAAACATTTGGCCCGAATTGGAATCAATTTCTTATGTATTTTATTGTTTTGTGAATTTCTTATGTAATTCTTTGTTTTTTCAGACGCTTTTGTTTTCTAATTGTTTTTCGATGAAATTTGTTGGGGCGATACTTGTGTTATACAAACAGGGATAAAATATTAATTCATTTCAACAGTAAAAGCAAAATAAATCATACATTTTATGATTTTATGGCTGAAAACAGCCCCACAATTCGCATGATTTTGTACACGAAATCCAAGTTTGTTGAGGGCAATTTGGGGGTTGACATGCATGTATAAAAAGTCGCGCAAGCGTCGTAACGGTATGTCCCGATTTTCGCGAAAGACGGCTCAAAAGATGCGCAAGACTTGAATAAAAAAGTCGCGAGCGACGCGGTAAAAAATTTTTGCGGGCGGCCGGCAATCGGTCCGCGAAATTCGTTGAGGGGGGGGTTCAAATTGAACCCCTCCCCCAGTTAATATAGGGTTAAACTGTAAGGTTACAGTTTCAAGAAAAAGAGGTTTGAAATGATTGTCCTCTCTTTACTGTCAGCCAAGTTGTAGGACCAGTTTGATTCCATATCCGAAGTGGTGAGGACTGGTAGTTCACCGATATATTACTGAACCTTTGAAAGGCAAATTAAGCTACCCAGTAAAGGGAGCAGGAGCCAGCAACTAACAGGCATAAGTTAAGAAAAGATTTTAGTTCTTGCCAACCAATCAGATCGCCCGTGCACAGGTCTGCAGCTTTCCATGCATGACCGATGCATGCCACCCGACGTGTGTTAGTCGTGCCGTGGTAATGTATGCACTGTTTGAATTGATAAGCTCCTCCTCCTACAGCTGTTTCTGCAAGTTTTGTCTCGAGGTAAAACTTACAAAGACGTAAAATAAACACAAATTAACTAATTTATAGGGCCTTGCTGAGCGTGAGTATCACACAGTATCCCTTATTTAGGTGTCTTTATCACCGTGTAGCATGATTCTCACAATACTCACAATGCATTGTCATTTTTTTTTCTTAACTTATGCCTGTTAGTTGCTGGCTCCTTCTCCCTTTAAGTTACAACTTCATAGAAAGAGGTTTGAAATGAATGTCTTCTCTCTGCTCTCAGACAAGTCCATGATCAGTTTGTCTACCGTGCCTGACAGAGTGGGGAGTGTTAACTGAACTGCCAAATTCAAATACATGTATTGTACATTAACTTGTGATAGGCATGTTGGGCTAACCCGCAAAGTTACTTTTTCAAGTGAAGAAAAAATATTTTCAAATTACTGGAGAAGAACTGCTCCCTCATGTTTTTACAGTGATACCTCAAGGTTCATTTCTCAGTGTTTTATTTGAATACTTGCTTTTATTATATTGATTGGTTAATAGACCTACATACATATAATTATATAAATTAAAAAATATAATTTCACTTTTGTCTTTTCTTGTGATTCCAGTTGATTCCAATGATGCCCTCTATGGTAGCGACAAGAAATTCCTATCTGAGATCAACACAGTGGCCAGCACCTTGATAGGAGCCATCTTGGACCACTGTAAGGTCATCGGACAAACGGATGTGAGTAGGAATTTAGGATTTTTGTTGGTTAGGCCCCGTAAGATTAATTACTTGTTGATCGTCCTTGACCGCTTTCTTTTTTGGCACCCGCTTCCTTTTTTGTCAAACCCACTAAGGGATCAATTTGGCATCTGTCCGTCTGTCCAAACACTTGAATAACTCTGTGCTAAAAGCTCCAATTTCAAAGAAACTTGGATGAAAGATTGATTATATAGACTTTCAAATTTAGAAGATTGTGAAGGTCCCCACAAGGTCAAAAGTCACCAGCAGAGGTCAACTATCTTTTTGAGCCCAATGTTAAGGTTTTTGAGCAAGACAGTGTCTATTATGGCCAATATCTTTGCCCCCATTCACCCAATTAATACCAAACTTGGGTGGTGGATGTAGTAGGGAGCTGAAGGTCACCAAAAGGTTAAAGGTCACCAGCAGGAGTCAATGACCTTTTTGAGCCAAAAACATAAAGCTTTTCATAGCATCGGATCTTCAGGGCATTAAAAAATGATAAAGGTCCATCTAAAAACTTAATAACACAAAATTTCATTTTTTACCATTTACCAAAACTATGCACTGCCTGTAAGACTACAGATCTAATGCAGTGTGGTAATGTAGGAAAATTCAGACAAATCTATCCTAGCTAGCAGTATGTAGTAAATAACAAAGGTAACATTTGATTTCATAAAATTAAGCTACTTTCAAAATTAGTTCTAACACAAGGTGAAACAAGATTATGATTAGTTTGACACAAGACCAATGCTATGTCACTTTAGACTAGTACTACAGTACCCTATATAAATTCAGTAGTTTTCACATTGTTTATTTTTCTTACACATTCTGCATGTATGTATTTTTTGTTGTATTTATTTTTGTGATTGTATATATTTACAACTATCAAGGGATCTTATCTGGTTTATCTGTTTGTGCTTACTAACCTTGTTCATATGTGGTATTATTTTTGTTTTTGCATGTGTTTCTTCTGGGTTTTGACCCAAGTCGTCTGAGGTCAGTATGGCAGGCGTTGAATTACTTTCTGCGTAACATTATGTGTACAATTTTCTCATTTCACACCAAGCAAACATTCATGCGCTCTCCAACCTTACGATATAAATCCCTACCCCTAACGTGCAAAAGTGACACGAGACACACTTCAAGGTCAGAGCTAAGGGATATCTTATCAGATGAGTTGGAGCAGAGTTCTTATTTTGATACAACTGTCAAGTAATTATACCAAAATATCCTCAAGAAAAAGCTGGAGATCATATGAAATCATATTACTTTGAGAGTGTTTTGACTCAGGATTAAAAGCCAGAGATAAAACTTGATGACAAAAAACTTCTCTAGAAAACATTGTGGCCATAGACTGGTACTGCCAAATAGTAATTCCTAAAAGGCCAAGCAATAAATAAATAGATAAATAGATAAATAGATAAATATATATAAAAAAAAAAATACCAGTTTATTATCCCACCTGCTTTCTTTTTTCTGCCTGTCTCCTTTTTTGATGTTTGATATTTCATTACTTGGTGAAAATTATTAGATAAAAATGACAAAAAAAGAAAACTAATAATATTGAGTGCTTATTTACTCATATTTCAAGTTTGTTCAGAGTCTTGATAGTACATGGATAAGTGATACTAAAGAAATGTTGTGCTGGAACTTGGCCCATAACTATTGTACACCTGGCAGCCATCTTGGACAAATATCAACTCACAAGAACCATTCTACTTTCTCATTTTTGAAAATCCAGATGATAAAACTAATATTTTTTTTGATGACAGGAAAAATTACTATGATGCTGTTGCAAGTTAAAATTATTTAATGAGGCTCATTTTACTAGTTCCATGCCCTGGCAAACCTAACACATGCCACTTGTGCCAGCATGCCAGTCAATGTACCTTCTTTCTCTAGACCCTCAAACCTCAACAAAACAGAAGCATACATGTTAATGAAACAAAACCACATTTACTTCAGTGCAGTCAAATAAATAAAATCATGACTATTAGTTCATTTAATGTTTTATTAATCAGCCTCATTAAATGTTTGTCAGTAAGTGACAATCAATATCTGGCCATCAATCTGCCCACCTGTTGTTGCATTTTTCCGTAAGCCTCTATCTTTCTCCCTCTGTGTACATACATACATACATACATGTATATCAGTGTTTTTATGTACATATGTCTGTATGTCCATGTTATATTTTATATGTTATTAATTTGTGTCTGTTGATCTACATGTTTTTATCACTAGTTACGAAAGATAAATAAACATTTTTATTTAACATATATTTGTGTATATCTATGTATGTCTGTATGTATGTAATATGTATATGTATGTGTTGCTTTTATTCATGTGTATCACTGCTAATCAGTTTGTTCTCTATATGTTTGTCTGTTACATCTCCCTATAAGTCTCTACACCAATGTACCTATCCATTTTATCTAGTACTTCTTCTCTCATGTTTTTATCCCTGTCCATGCATTTACATGAATATATCACATTTATCCTTTCTCTTCATCTTCCTATTGTTCTATCTATCCATATGTCTGTCTGTATACATATACATTTGTGTCTATGTATGTGACCATGTGTCTGTTCTTATATCTTTATCATATTTTTCTGTCATTTCTCCGATATGTGAGTATATTACTATATTTTCCATTTGTTTGTGTAAATAATATCAAACTTTGTGGATTTTATCTAACAGCATGCATCTGAACCACAAAGCAAAACTTCTACTGATTTGCTGTTCCAATGTTCTCTTTGCACTTTGCAAAATCAACTAAGTGTGTTTAAAAATATCCTGACATTTTAGTTGAAAATATATCATACCCTTTTTGATGTCTTAAAACATATGTTTGTACATTTTCATCTCCTAACCATGTGTTTGTTTCCCTGCTTTTCTGTAGGCTGGTCTAAAGAGGCAGGCAGTGATAGCGAGTGAGTTCTTTGAGTTCATCATGATGTATGGTGACATCACTAAACCATCCATATCGGGCCTGGCCCTTAATCTCTGGAATCTAGCCCAGAAACATGGACATGCTGATACCAAATATATGGTGAGTTTATGACTGCAAGTATGACTGCATACTATACAGTGTGGCCCAGAACAAATGCTACACTTGAAGCGCAAGTTTAGTTTTGGCGATTTTTTTTTATTTGAAAGGTTTATGCCCAAAGGTCATATCACACCAATAACAGATTCTGAATGTCTTTAGTTTTTTTAAAATTAATTAATAAAAAATCTTGGGGGTGGGGGGAACCCCGAGATTTTCGAATTTATTTTACATTTTAGCATCCAAAGCGTTAATAAGGTGTTAAGGTTATCCGAATTATATCTCATCAGAAAGATCAGACTCTGACCTTTCTGATGAGGTATAATTCAGATAAGGCTAATGAAACTCAGGTATGAGTTTCTCGTCACCCTCCCTCGTTATAATTTTTGGGCCTTGTTAGCAGCCAAAAATCTGAAAATAATTCATTATTTTGAAAAAAAAAATTACAAGCATCACATTTATAGTTGATTTTGGAAGTTTTGGTAGGAAACGAGTATCAGAAATGAGTCAAAAAACAAACCCAATGTTGTTTGTATTTTGTTGATCCCCTGTTGGTTCATTTCATATCGTTGTACACAGTTGTATGGTGCTGCAGAGTATATTTCGTAGGGTGCCAAGCAGAACGTAGTCTGCGCATGTGTGCTGGAACATGCGTTTTCGTGTTTTTGTTCCTGGCAGAACATGTAGTCTCGAGAAAAATGCACTGAAAGGGTTCCACTGTACATGTATTGGGTTAGCAAACTGGAAATGTGCAAATGGGATGAACAAAAGTGCATATCATCTTCATAAAAGGTTGAAATAATGAAATCCTGCATAATAATGAATAATGAATAATGAAATAGTTCCCTCATTATAGGCTGGAAAAACTGTGACGGGAAACTCATACTTCAGTTTCATTAGCCTAACCTTAACACCTTTTAATACCTTATTAACCCTTTGGATGCTATAATGTAGAATATAATGTAATGAAACATAATGCTGATAGCAAAATAGTTTGGTGAAAAATATAAATATTCAAATTTTTGCAGCATGTGAAGGTCTTAAAACTTTCGATTTTTGAGAACACTTCACTTTCATACTTTATATCATAATAACAATATCTGGCATTTTCTGTACCGTTGGGTTGTGCGACTTTATCAGGACATCATGGTGATGGTTCACATATGCTCTTGAACTTCAGTGGTACATTTGTAAATCTGCTCCCATGAAATTTTCCTGAAAGTAAGACCTTGTTTTGTTTCGGTTGAATACTGTGGATTCACCACTGGCGTAAATCTGTGATGTCATCCTATTCATCGGGGGCCACCCCTGTAATCGGGAACAAATCTGGATTTTAAAATCTGGATAACTACTACTACTAAAAGGAGTAGAAAAAGAACTAATGACAAGTTTTCTTGAAATGAGAAGGGGTGATCAGATAGGGCCCTGATCTGCTCCATTTTGAGTAGATATTCTCCTGGGTGACTGTTGAATGTTGGAAGGAATGAGACGGCATGTATATCCTTGTAGAGAAGATAGAGTTGATCAAGCTCTTTTTTTCTCCAAACTGTCCCATTTAAGTTGTATTTTCAAAGCTGTTACAATGGTTTCATAAGAGTTGTTACTGTTATCCTGAGTTGTAGTAAAACTACTACCACCACAATAACAACAACTTCTACTACTACCATCTCTACCTCCACCCCACTACTACTACTATGTGGTGTACAATGAGTAATATATTTTATTCCATTATAATATGCTTTTCCCCATATATTCCACAAAAGTATTCATATATGAAGAGACAACACTCCCCCTCCCCAAACAGGAGGTAAGTAATAAGAATTAAAACAAAAACAAAGTTGACTTTTAAGTGTGAGTCACTTGCAAAAGTGATTTGAAATATTCTGTGCACTATTTTACCCCGTTGGAGACCATTTGATTTCAGTATAACATACATTCTCTATAGACCCCAGCCTGAGATATCTTGTTCTTAGTTTCCACGGGTTAAGTCTACTGTTGTATTGAAATATTATGAATGTTGAGTTGTGTTATAACTCCTTCGACATTCACAGAACTTCGCATATTGAAGCAAGACTCCCTGAATCTATGTTTTCCTTACACAGTTCTTCTCTTTAACCTTGTAATTTTACAGGTCCGACTGCTAGATTTTGTTAAAAAGAAGGGGACGAAGACTGGTGGCAAAGCCTACTCTGACCTAGCATCCAGTATGTCCCTGCAGACGAGGACATAGCAAAGTACTGTAGTAAATTGATTTCAGGGAGGTTTGTCCATCCATGTACTTCCTGTGAACTCAATCCTTCCTCCCTTCTGTGGAACAGTGTGGCTAGTTGGAAGCAAGTTGAAAAACATTGAACTCAATCAGGTTAAATATATTAAGCAATCTTTTGAAACTTCAAAGCCCATTATGAGTTAAGTTTCAATTTCAGGCATGGCTTTATTTTATCTCATGTTAGGTCCTCACTGCTACATTCATATTTGTGAGGTTTCATCTAATGAAATCAAGACTGCTTTTTTTAGTCACCATGAGGACTATTACACTCGATTGTCATTTCCTGACCAAGCCACTTGCGTTTAAGGTTGAGTGACATGGATTGTAACACTGAAGAATCCTCAAGAACCAAAGTATGGAATATATACCAACTTATACACTAGCAGGAGTGGGATTCACCCACCTGGGAGGATTTGTCTGTAATTTGGTTTAATTAAGGCGGAGAATCAAGCTATAAACATAGGTATCTTAATTTTTACCGATTGGGGACGATAAAATATTAAGCATCCATAAGAGAGACAGCCACAGCAGCCAGCGTTCGTGGTGACGAGTGATATTGCATTGTTTATTTTTTAGAATGGAGTCAACGTTTGACCATACAAGATTTTTCACAGCAGAATCCTTGCATAGTTTACTTGATTTTAGAGCAGTTTCAGCCCAAGTTGAGGACTACCCCCAATCACGTCATTTACCTTTAAGCGTGATATTACTTCAAGCTATGTATATTATTGTTTAAAACGTAACAATATAAATTGAACATTGAATTGAATGTGTGACAATATTTGTCAAGCATATGCAAGAAATGTGAAATGGCAGCCCATTAAAATCGAAACACAGGGGACACCATCAGTAAAACCTACAGTAATCTGGAATGACAACTCTGTAGCAAGTTTGAATGATATCTGACAAGAAATATTGCTGGTATAGAAAATACAAAAAATGTGACACGGTAGCCTAGAAAAGCATGAACACTGAGGGCACCATCACCAAAAACTACAGTGATGTAGAATGAAAACCCATACATCTCCAAAGCAAGTTTGAATGATATCTGACAAAAAAATTTGCTGGTAGAGAAAATACAAGAAATGTGACAGAGTAGCCTAGAAAAATAGAAAATAGGTGCTGTCACCAAAATTGTAAATATTCTGGTACAAAATTGCCTCCCTCTCGCTGTTGTTATGTATGACAGGGGTATAGAGGAAATAACCCTCTGAACAAGCTGGAGTGGTCTAGCCCACAAGAGATATGTATGTCTACATGTAGTCAGAGGCTAAATGTTGCCAAAAACAAGTATGAACCTGTCTGCTGTCATATGGTTCCTTGCATACATTAATCTTCCCAGGATCAATACAGAACAAAAAAAATCATTGACTCTACATGTGATATTCTTAGTGTGGTACTGGCCAAGGGGGCCACTCAGATATATTGGCGTACACATGCGTGTCCATGGGTTTTAAAAATACCCCCTAAACAGGTTTCATACTTCCATGAAAAAAAAATAAAAAATAATAATAATAATAATATTCCGTTCTTGTATAGCGCATAACACGTAGCTTATCGCACGTCCCTATGCGCTGTTTATTATTACCCTTATGGTCATGACAGGTACATTTAAGCTAAGCAGCTGTTACGCGCTTGAAGCTATAAATACCCCCTTAACAAGGATTATGCACGGTTTCTCATGAAAATTTACCCCCTAAACAGGTAATGCCTTCAGCTGCATTAATTAAAAGCACCCCTTTTTGTTGAAAGTCAGCATTTTAGAACCCCTTAACACGGAACGTCTGTTTCCCATTCTGCATGAAAGGTGTCAGGAAGTTCATTTAAAGTTCATTTCACTAAAATTTGGACGCAGGAATGAACTTCCTAACACCTTTCATGCAGAATGGGAAACAGAACTTCCTGTTTTATGCGGAAATGATGGAAAGTGTTTAGGAATGATAAAGAGAGTAAACAGGATTTTTCAAGAATATGCAGATAGGTTGAGGATTTACTCATTTTGCATTTATTTCGTCTTGTATGATGATATTAGAATAATTGCCTATGTATGAAGAGCTTTGATCCAAAAGGTGCTAAATCATTTTCCACCAAATGTGAGTTTCAAATATCAGTGCATTGTCCAATTGCGTTTCTAGCTGTGTGTACATTATAAAACAAATTGAGCGAATGTGAAATATTATGTACATGTATTTCATTCCCATAGGCATGTGTATTAGCTTACGCACAGGAATGCAGTTTTCTCAGAAGTCACCAAAATTAATGTTGCACCTTTTTCGAATTGTTGGTTATGTGTTACTTGTGAAAAATATGACATAATGAATTGTACTTAACTACTGTAAGGCAGTACAGAATACAGTAGAACCACTGAAAACATGAAATAACTGTTTTCAAGTACTACAATACTGGAAAAGTGCTAGTACATTATATAATAAAATACTATAGTGGGATTTGTTGTACATTTCATTGACATGATTCATTTTACCCTGATAAAAGTTTATGCAGGCAAAATAAGATTTATTAAGACTATGGCAATTTATATCACCCGTACTTCCCTTATGCCCTTGTGTTTATGAAATACAAGAAATAATTATATGACATTCAATGTATGGGTTCATTCTAAAAATCTCTTGGGAGTATGATATCAGATGTATATCAAATATACCTACAACATATTATGTAAAGTATATAGTTTTATGAAACGTGGTTTATGTAAAAAGAATTTTATATATTTTTAATTGGAATATGTGCTGAAGCTAGGCGGGACATTTGATGTAATGGCATGAAATTATCTCTAGAGGGCAGCAGACTAACTTCTATTCACAGACATAACAAAATTTCAGTGCATTGCTGTTGGCATACTGCCATATCTTTATGCACTTTATGGTGACTGATAAATTTTCTGCAAGATAGTAGACCACTATTTAAAAAACTGACAGTATCTTAAGCCTACACCCCCCCCCCCCCCCCGGAACGAATTGCGCGACCATTCTGCCGTGCAAATTTTTTTTACCGCGTCGCTTGCTGACTGTTTAGTTTCAAGTCTTGCACATTTTTTGATACCATTTTCGCGAAAATCGGACATACCATTCCGACGTTGCGCGACTTTTTGTACATGCATGCCAACCCCAAAATTGTTCAAAAATGTGATTTCGTGTACAAAATCAATGCAAATTGTGTTTTCAACCAAAAATCATAAATGTATGATTATTTTTGCTTTTACTGGTTGAAATGAATTAATTTTATACTGTTTATGATCGCAAAAGTGTCCCGGACAAATTTCATCGAAAAAAACAATGGAAAACAAAAGGTCGAAAAAACAAAGTAATACAAAAGAATTCACCAAACGATAAATACATAAGAAATTAATGCCGATCCGGCAAATTTTTTTGTAGATAATTGTTAGAAATGTCAGAATGAATATTTTCACCAAAAATCAGCATTCTACCAGCTATTGTACATGAGTTATAGGCGAAAACATAATTTCATACACTTACTTGCTTAATTAATTACTAAAAAAATATAAAATATATATTTTTTGAAAATGTTACTATACAGTCTTGTAGTTTACATTCGGCTCTATGCGCATGCAACTTTTCCCAGCGATCTCGCGATCCGCGGCCGAGATCTGAATGGAGGGTCAAATTGACTCCCCCCCCCCCCCAACAATAAAAACCTGGTCTGAAATAGCCCAATTAAAATAGGGTTAATATGAATTTATATTAGGAATATTGGCAAAGTTTTTGTACCGTATGAAATATTTATCATTGATTCTGGTTAATTTGTGATCAACAAATCATTTGCCACATTACTTTTAAAAAATTGTGAAAGTGAATCATGATTGAGGGACAAAATAAAACGGTTAGTTAACATGTGCTAACACAGAGGGATTTGGTTTATCTTATTCAATTTAATTATTCAAAACTCCTGAGTGGAAAAGCTCTTGACTAGTCATTATCTAAATGTTTATTGGTAAGGACACCATGAGATTTGGTACTAACCATGATATATTGCGGGCTACTTAACTTTTAACAACTCGGGAGAATAATGTAATATTCATATTATAAATTCAAGTTATTGCTTTGTCATTGTTAGAGGAAATAATATAAAAATATGAAAAGAAGATATGAAATTTTGTGTTTCTCAATAAAATGTATTTTAATATATTCTGTATATTTATGAGTGTGTATTTGTGTTTTATTGATTTGTCATTTCTACAACTCATATCAGTCATACGTCAGTAACAATTCTTGTGGTTGATAGTACAACTACATTTTGTGTGTGAATCTTCATGTGAGCAGTGAGCACCATGCACAAGTTAAAGTTAAGTTAAATCTGTCCTGCTTCTATAGTGGAGCATTGGGTCATTCGGGTGGTGCCTATCTCTGTTTCCATAACCATCGACAACATAGCTGCACAAATCAGTTTGACCAAAGTGAAGTTAGTCCTCTTGTAGTCCCATGCGTTTAATTTTGTCCACCATCTAGATATCCGACCGCGAGTCAAAACTCATAATCTCCCGGTCGAGAGGCAGAGGTTTTACCAACTGAACCAAAGTGCAGGTTCGAACACCATGCATGCCTAACGTTTATTATTTTTTTTTTGGGGGGGGGAGTGGGGGGAGGTGATGGGACTTCAATTCTAGCCCAAAATGTTATGCTAACCTCATTGAAGGACTAACCATTTCATATGGAGATAATGCAAGAGTTCGTCAGTTGTCCGGATGAAGGGCACTAGCATATGTTCCCGGCAGAAGGGCTTTAACAGTAAGTTTTCTCAAATTTGAGGAATATTGCCTTATTTGATATTTGGACTTAACAGACGGACAGAAGGATCTAACAATATCACATGACACTACTTTGATTTCATGTGAAAAGATCCAATGATTTTCAAGTTAGAGACAATTTAGTGTTAAAGCCCTTCTGCTGGGAACATATGCTACGGCCCCTCTACCAAACAACCGAAGAGTTTAAGATTCATTATTTAGGTGGGGGGGGGTGGGTGGGGTGAGGTGGGTTTGGGTGGGGTTTGGGCTGGCACCGAGGTTGGGACATCTCTTTTAGTGATAATGACTTGAATAGACCTACAGAGATTCCTCATAGG
>JZLH01S0503961.1:47578-59602 GCA_001188425.1 Eucidaris tribuloides
ACAAGCGTCAGGGGCTTTGTCCACTCAAAATTATTGACATTTTCCCTACGCGCATCGTATTCATAGGACACCACTTTTCCACCTACGCCTACTTAACCATATTTCCCCATATCGAACCTATGTGTTTCTCCTACAATCGACTTTCTACGAAGGTATGTTTTTCCCTAAAAAATATCCTTAGAAATGCAAAATATAAATCACAATTTCTTTCGGCGGGAGAGGGGACACATGGGTGGCGAATATAATCGGTTTCTGTGAACAAATTCCGGATATTTCTGAAAAATTAATTGTCAACCCCCGAAATCCCTAAAGCATAAAATCCCCCTACGTCCCCTACGGCAGGACATTTGTTTCCACGTAGGTATCTAAGTGTGCGTGCAACCTGTTGTGTGTTGACGATTAAGAAAGTACCGTAAAAATTCGCAAAATGTCCGGGACCAGGGCAGCCCCAAGTGGAATCAACAAAGACATTCGGAAAAAGGTGAATATGTGTGTAATGACTTGTTCTTATTCGATTAATGTGACGTTCTCTAATAATATTCAAAAGCGAATTATCTGCGAAATCTCTCCAGTCTAAGCTGCGCTTCGCTTGTATATGGCCATGTGCGGCTCTCATCCCCTCCGCTGGGCTCGGCTCAATTCAATTCAGAGCCATCGCACCGGTACGGGTCGAGAAGTCTCGTAGCAAGATCTGGAAAGTTCTTGATGAGACTTTTCTGTTTCCGTTTGGCATGTCTGGATGTGTGCGTGTTAAATACGGTGATATGTTTGTCGGCTGCGCTTGCGCCATACGCATTTGTTTGCAGTTTGGTAGTACTTTGGTGATTTTGTTGGTCATAATTTTTCATGTTTTTGTAACATTCACAGACATGACAGACACTGAGACAGTCATCTGGTCATGTTTGTTAGACACCTCCCTCCCTCCCTGCCCGGCCTCGCCCCCCCCCCCCAACCTCTTGTCTCTCCCTCCAATCTCCTCCGCCCCACTCTCCCCGTAAACTTTTGAAGTAAGTGTGACTGAGGATTTACATGAAAAAGGAAGTCTGATAATTCGACTTGTTATGACTGGATGATAATCATCATCATCATCATCATCGCATTTTTTGTTAGCACTTTTTTTTAGGCCAAGTAAAATAATATTCCCCACCTGCTCCCCCTCCACCTCCTCCCTTTTCATGACAGTTCTCTAAAACTGTCACAACGTAAAACACTTATATTATGTGCTTATTTATGTTTACTTCAACGGAAGCTCGTTTTATTTACATGTAGGACCAGTTATAATTGATAAAGAAAACTTGTGCTGGAAGTTACTCCATACTGGCTCATACATGTATAGCTTTTGTTTTTATGTGTATGCAGTAGCCATCTTGGAATATAAAATATCAAAATTACAATATTACATGGATCCTCCTTATCTTCACTTCAGTTTTGATGATCTGGGTATTAGACTAATAATAATAATGATGATGATGATGATGATGATGATGATAATGATAATAACGATGATGATAACAACAATGATAATAAGTACATGTATAAGAAATTATAGAATTAATAATAATGAAAATAATGATGATGATAATCATGTAGGCCTACTACTACTACTAATGATCAGAGACATCGATCCATTTTTTGGATTGGGGGGCAAAATGTTAGACAAATATCAACAATTTCGGTGATCTTTTAACCCCTTGGGCTCGATGCTATAGGGCACTGTTGTTCATTGAGAGACGACGCGATTTGCACGTGGTTGACTTTGAAGTAAATACAAACTCATGTTTTCATGTAAAATTATTTACAGAATAGTTATTTTCTTAATTTATACTGGGCAGAAATGTGTGTTATTTGGGACAGACAATTTATTTAATACAACTCTCCAGTTTATCTTCTGTTTGTCCGAAATTGTTGTCATATTTTCTGGGCTTCTGTAGAAGCCCGTCGTCTCTTAGTGTGCAATGTGCTGGGCTTCTGTACAAGCCCGTCGTCCCCAAGGGGTTAAACATATTTTGGATTACGTTTTAGGATTTTTTTCAGATTTTCAAAATTATTAATATTTTCATTGGGGTGGCGACTGCCCCCCTCCCCCAGGATTGACTCCCCTGAAGATAATAGTACAATAATAATAATGATAACAACAATAATAATAATAATAATAATAATAATAATAATAATAATAATAATAATAATAATAATAATAATAATAATAATAATAATAATAATAATAATAATAATAGATAATTATTTCAATTTATATCGCGCCTAATATGAATCACATCATCTCAAAGTGCTTATGCTATCCTGCCCTACATTGGTAATAGGCTGTTAGTGACACAAAATTTGTATTTATTGATAGTTTTGAAACAATGTAATCATGTTGTACTTTCAGGCAAAATCTGGAAGAGCAATAATCATTCTATCGAAAGATATTTAATTTAATATGCTTGTGAAGTTGCATTGATGCCAATGTAAATGACAGACACAAATTGCTCATCTATGATAAATTACACTTTTGTCACTTCCTTGCTTTTACAAAAGTAGAGCAGTATTATTTCCCTTGTTTCTGGATGCGTTTCATCAGACACTTGTCCCCTCCTAACGGGGATCAGTCAAAACTTGACAGCCACAATAGGCGCACTCCTTCCGCACCTACCGGGTTCCCATTTATACACTTGGGTGAAGAGTAGCAAAGCAGATAAAACTGTCTTGCTGAAAGACATAAATGCTGGACGTTGGACTCGAACTCCGAACCTATCATATATCTCTCTATTATCTCACAGGGTAAAAATCTTAGGGGGCAAAAATTGTTGCTACCAAATTTTTTCACGGCCTAATTCGTGGCCAAATTTGTGGCCACAGAAGCAGCCGAAAAGTCGCTCAGTAAAAATATTAGAGGGCGAAATTTTCGACAAACATTTTCAGTACTGTGAAAACAATAGGGGCAGTCACCCTCTCCCCCCCCCCCCCGTGGTGCTGCCCCTCCTTCTGCTATAATCCTCAAAAGGGGTCATAAGCTCTGGTCTCCCAATAAATTGCAACTTTTAGTAAAGGAGTCTTGGTTTCAGGAAGTAGATGGTTACAGTATTTTTTAATTCAATTAAATTGATTCATTTTGAATGTATAAACTGTTCTAATTTGACTACATAGGCATACCCCGTGGCTTAGTGAAAGCTGAAGGTTAATTTGAATCACCATTCGTCATAAAGGATTTTTTTTCCTTTTTTGGATAAGTTAATTTTTAAATGTGCAAACTTAAGACAATCTTCAGTAGCCAACACCTTATTAATGTATTTAATGAATACTAGCGTCATATATGTAAATAAATTGAAGTAAACAGACGGTGCTTGGTACACATGAACTTTGACCTAGTGCACACTTGGCGGAGATAATAGACTTCGGTGCTATTTATCCAAGGAACGATAATGCAGTGGTAAAAATGTATAATGATATAATTAATCTATTAGAGTTTCAAAGGTTGGCAATACGAATGATTAAATTGTGTAGGTCGTTCATTAAAGAGAAGAGACCGATGAAACTAGTAGGCTACTGAGTTACTTTGTCTTTTCTTCATATGTGTCGTATGCAGGAGAATAGTAGGTTTTAACTTCATTGGAAAATTAAAACTAAGATTATTGCACTATTTCGGGTTGAAAAAGCTTTGCCAAAATATCATTAAAGCCTATCAATCTCATTCGCATAATGTGATGTGTTAAGATGAAGTATTTTGGAATCATTGCTTGCAAAAAAGCAAAGAAACAAAACGAATCATCGGTGGAAAATCGAAACTAGGACTATATATTGCGCCCTCTTGGGTCAATTTTTTTGGCCAAAATACACTTTGACCCTTTTCAATCCCATTCCCAAAATGTGATGTGATATGAAAGAAATAATGAGGATTCATTGCTTCCAAAAGGTTAAGAAACAAAAACGAAATATCGGTGAACTTTCGTTCTGGTTCAAAAGGCTGCATCGGCCAAAGACCCTACCAATAACATGTTATAATGTATCATGCATCAAAGTTCAAAATAAGCTCGTTAGGGATTCTCAACATGATTTCTATGCAATTACATTCAAGGGCGACGTATAATATCTGCAAACAAGCACAAAATTATGACTATTTCAGAAGCCTATAAATAGTAGTTTATCGCATGTTAATTGCCAAGACTCGGTGTTTAAAGTACAATTCTCCACCCCTTATATTTGCAGGGTCAAGCGATAACACGTACCGTATTGGAGGTTAATCAAATTTCGATGCACCACTTGTTAAAGAGTTTATTATACTTAATTCCCCAATTGCCCCCAATTTTGCGTATTTTAATGACTGCTAAACCTGACGTTGATTAATATGACTCTGGGCCGTGGAATAAAATGAGGAAAACTGTGGACCACTTTTTTCTATATGTAGTAAGATACCTTTCTGAAACCACTAGACTGGATTCACTTATGAACTGAAGTAGGTCTACTCACACATAATGTTTTTACCAGTGTAATTTATTTATTTAAATCAATCGACTACTGATTGTCTGCCGTTGTGTCAACGTCATCTTTATAGGCATATTCCTATCAGAAGTCTTGAAATAAGACATCTTGACCGTTGTTTCCCTGTAAAAGAAAATCCACCTTTAAGGTTTTTGTATTTCAAAATTATTCAATATCTATATTTGTTCTCATTAATAAAGGATTGTGATTACTTGTAACTTGCAAACCCGTATACTTGGCAACCTCCTCATATTTAAGACAATTCTGCACATATGAAAATGTAGTTCATATGTTTTCTTTATATTTATTTATTTTTTCCAATAATTTGAGCCAGATTACGCGTTAACCCCCTTTTCTAAGCAGACGATTTCTGCGCTAAACATTGGGCTAACAATGTTCGGGAACTGGGACGGCTCCAAGTATTGTTTAAAAACGGCACTGTTTAGAAGAGTGTGAGATAAAGGAAGGAAGGGGTGTGGGAGAGAGAAAGAGAGAGAGAGAGAGTCATAAAGTAAGAAAGGGTTTTCGCCGCCTCATCATGATTCTCAAAATTGGCAGATTAGGAAAGGTATTATCGCAATCCTCACTAAGAGTTTGGGTTGGGTGTCAACAATTTCCGTTTTGTAACCTTGATTTCGCCTTATTATTCATTGTGTATTTTGTTTACGTCAATACCAATTGCAGTCATTAGGTGGTTACAGAAGTTCATCAGATATGATATCCTAATTATCTCTCTTGTTTTGCGATAAAGAAATTGAATTATCAGCTCCTGAATAGGTATGTCAATAAAGCAATAGAGCAACAACGCCTGTCGAATTCACTATGGGAATGATATCAAGATTATGACGCCTGTGCGTGGAAAATTCCGCCTATATGAAAACCAACGCCATTAATTGCTGGGGGTACAGGGGGTAACAACCCCTACATTAAAGGCAATGTCCACCCTGACGTCAAGTTGGTTTTAATAAAAGCAGAAGAATGAGAAAAACACATTAATGAAAGTTTGGCGAAAATCCACCAAAGTATAACAGAGTTATGAGGTTTCAAAATTTTAAATTTCTGACGTCACATGCGAGCAGCTCCCCATAATATTATGTCATCTGATATAAATTCCATAAAAGTGCCGTTTTCTCAGAAATTTGAAAATGATTTTACCTGTGCATTCAATATATTATCAGAAACATTATTTCATACATGCTTCTATGAAAGAAACCACATTCAGTTATCAAGAACCATTAAAAAATGGCAATTTATGGCATTTATATTACATGATATATTGGGAGCTGCTCGCATGTGACGTCACAAACTTAAAACTTTGAAACCTCATAACTCTGTTATTCTTTAGTGGATTGTCGCCAAACTTTTTTTAATATGTTTCTTTCATTGTTTTGCTTTTATTAAAACCAACTTGATGTCAGGGTGAACCTTGTCCGAAAATCGATAAATGTTGACAAATGCAGTGACCCCCAAATCATTTATTTCCCCCTTCCTACGTATTTGCTTGTCGGATATTTTGTATGCAAATTTACTGGTCATTTAATTTGGTCCGAACCTCTCCTTTATGGAAATGTTCTGGCTATTTGTCACTGACAGTATCTCAAAGGTAGACCTGTATGTGATAGCAACAGGTAACAACAAATCGTGGGATCGTATCCGATGTTAGCTCCAAGGTTTGTACGCTAAGGCTTCTGTAGTCTTAAGTTTACAGTCTGCTCTTTTTGTGTACCCCGTGTATTCCCAGCCCGAAATCATAGATGACAAAATGAAAATACCCTCGCGCGGGGTAAAAAACGCCCCGAAGATACATATTTTCGATAAAAGTGGAAAGCGTGGCTTTGAATTCCCCCCCCCCCCACATTAATAAAGTATAACAATCTATTTCAGTAATATTTATCTGTTGAATAGGTTCTCTGATAACAAAAACTATTAAAGATGGTAGCAAAATAGAAACAAATAATATTGAGTTTAAAAATCGAGGGGGTGACGATACCCACAGGAAAAAAATCCAGGACACGTTCCCCCACCCCCATGTCGCCGCCCATGGGTGTGCCTTGTTTTGCTATAAATTTCCCCAAATGCAGTATTAGACACGTGCTGATATAGTACACAATTCGTCCGCTCGATTAACAGAATAAGTCATTCCATTACCATTGTAACAAGAATAGAAATTAAGGATACAGCCCCCGCCCCCCCCCCCCCCCCCCCCCCCCAAAAAAAAAAAAAAACGAGAAGTGACCAATTCGATTCACGTGTTCTGAAACATCCAGTCAACTTTTTTTTTACACCACACTAGAGACAATGATAACATCATTGGGTCATTCAGGTCAATTTGTTTCATTGTTACACAATATTCTTGTTTTTGATATACATGTAAACGTTTCTCCATGTTCTAACGTGTCACTACAATGCCACTAATTATTCACGAACTTTGTATGGTTTGTTTACATCCGTAGATAGTTTTGTAAGGTTGCTAATTAGCATCATACTTTCGGTAAAATAGTAGAGTAGAGTACACAATGTACCAGACAGGTTAATTGATGACATAATGATACCTTAATTGCAGCTAAAAGCCAAGAGTTGGGCGTACGTAATTTATTGACATCGAAGTCCAAAAGTTCTGAATTTGAGATGGACGCTTAAGTCTCTCAGGGGTGAACTTGTAATATCCCTTGTTATGCTACCACATCCACGACTATTCAAATCACTGCGTTGCTTATATTGTGATATTCCTATATACCTACATTTATCCCTCTACCCCCCCCCCAGAAAAAAAAAACAACGACGAGGAAACGAACGATGATAATTTTACCAATATCCTGTCATTATCGCTTTTTTGTTGTTAATGATAAACACAATGAGGAAACGAACTAACGAAAATACTTTAAGTAATATCTTTTCACTATCGCTTTCTTGTTGATAGTGATTTTAATAAAATGAGGAAACGAACAGAAGAATATATTTTCATCAATATCTTCTTTTTATTACCGCTTTCATGTTGTTGATGATCAATAAATAATTCATATATCGGTAGTAATCATGGTCAAATTATCAGGCACAGTGCTATAAAGAAAAAAAACGTTTAAAATTAATTATGCCATCCTTTTTGATAAATGCACGTTTACGTCTGCTTATCATTTTTTTTATATTTTATTTCATCACAGAGATAGCTCTAGTTGCGTTTCCTATCTTCATAAGAGACAGATAAGGAGGATACGCCCCGTATTTTAGACAAGACCTCTTCAAGTTATGATTTCTCATTCTTTCTGAATTCTAAAGGCGGTTTGCTATTGTAAACATCCTACAATTTGCTGTCATGCGACTTTTCAGTACATTGGATATAATACATGTAATGTGGAGAAAAGCCATCATCTTTGATTTGTAGCCTTATTCTCCTTACCACTGTCTCATGACGATAGGAGGCGTTTTCTTCTTCGCGGGATGGTGTCTTCTTTCTAAGACAGCTTCAAAATAACATATTGGCATTTTGTTGTTTGTTGGTAGTCTTTCCAAACCATCAACACCGTTTCACGGGAATATGAAACCGGATTACGATGCTAGTGTGAATGAACATCCCACCCCTATAGGGCAGAGGAGTCGATCCTGTGGGGGCAGGGGGCGATCGACCCCCCCCCCCCAGTGAAAATATTGGGGGGGCAAACATATCGATTACCCCCCCCCCCCCCATAATTTTGACAACTCGAAAAAATTCATAATATGCAATGTAATATATATGTTTTAAAATGCATTGGAAAGCACTATAAAACCATTCAACATGGCATAAAAATACTATTAAACTTACAAAATTTTGGACTTTTTTTTCACTTTTGCCCCCCCCCCCTCCCATCCGAAACATGGATCGACGCCCCTGCTATAGGGAGGCAAAAAAAAAATAATAATTATCTTCCGTAAGTTATTTTTAACACCAATGGTGTTGAAAATTAGTACATTTTCTGGGACCTGTTTCATAAAGCTGTTGGTAAAGTTACGCAAGACTTTACAAACGACTCGAATATGAAGTGTCAAGTGAAGCGTCAAAAATATTCATGTTATTAATTTACAAAAAATATATAATTAATGACAATTAGATTTTGCCCAAAGATAAAGTTCACATTGAATACTGTTAGATGAACGTTAAGAGTTAAGAATGTGTTTGCATATTTGAACCTAGCGATGTGATTTCAATACTTTGAGAATCACACTTGGCTAGCCATATTCAAGTCATTCGTAAAGTCATGCGCAACATACGAACAGCTTCATGAAATAGGACCCTGGAATGTTTTTTTTTTCCTGTAATATCCTGGGTGTTAAATTCAACACCACAGATTTTGCAGTACATGGATGATACTAGTTGTCATGTTCAATTGACAGGATTAAAAATTGATTCTAAAAAATGCATGAATTTTAAGAGCTAGCGTATAAGAGTCATCGTGGATACTCTAAGCGTGTTAGTCTTGTCTGTTATCTGCTGCTTTATCACACCGTCTGCTCAGTTACCCACCTTGCATCCAAACAGCCCAGTGGACTTTAACCTCTACGTGTTAAGTTTTTAAAGACTTCACCTATGAGGAAATTGGTGATGTGCAAAATATGTTTCACTTGATTTATTCCACGTGCTTGATTTTAGCGAATTCTGAAGGATTTTCATAATGACACTGGTATTCCCGTGAGCAATAGTCAGGTCACCATTTCAGAACAACAGTTAAATATAACGTTGCTTCTGTTTTTATAATCTGTATTGCAGGAATTAGATTTGGGGTTTCAGAATGTACTAAAATATCCAGTTAGTTTCAGCTAAAACACGCCAACACTATAGCTTCTTAATTGTCAGACAAATAGGCTAGGTATTATGTGATAATGTTCCGTCAGAAATGTAAATAATTTTTGTGATACAAATAGTTTTCCATGTGTATTTTTCTTGGTATACACATTGTTTTGTGACAAATTAATGGGGAGAATGAATTGAAGGCTATTTCACTGCAATACTCTATACAAAAGTAATGAGTGAAAATGTTCACTATTTGAGGAGTGAATTTAGAGTGATTTTGGAGTGACTTCAGTGATCACTTGAAATCTCTTAAAGAGTACGTAAATACGTGTGGGTATCGCAGCTAGTCATCGGACAATACCGATAGCATCACCTGGGCCTTCAGGCAGCGGTATACCTTGTAAAAGGGTAATATTGACAAAACCAAAGCACCTGACCCCAAGATAGCCTATAGTCTATAGACAAATACATGTATTGAAATGGTTTCCTTTCAATAAACCACAGTCGTAAACTCTCATCAACTGCGTGTGCACTTTTTATAGTATCAAATTTTGCGTTTGAATTTTGCGTTGTAACACATAAGTTACAATGCAAAATGATACATCAATTGTTAACTGTATATCTTATGCCAAATAAAACCAATAATCATTGTAAGTAATGTACATATTATATCACTTGTAAATAGTTTTGAAAATTGAATCTAATTATTAATTTTGTATGTCTTGTGAAAAATTTGATTTTAGTTGCTCCGATATTGTGAAAAAGGGTACAGAAACAATAAGATAAACTGAACTGAAAATGTGTAGGGCCGTATATATAGAACGAGAAAACTATATGAAGCGTTATTCAATACTTCCAATTTAACGCTACAAAACTGCAAAAACTTCACTCTTAAATTTCATGAATTACACGGCAAAAACCCCTCGATTGTATGCATTTTGACATTTTTAGGGGGCCGCCGCCCCTGATCAGACACTTGATTATCAACATTCTAAGTTTACTCCAAGCGTATCAATTGGTTGGTGCTTTAATGCATCATATAACAATGTTTTCGGTTTAAAAGATCTGAGCTACATGATCCTTTATGCTGCTGTATCTGAATAACAGGTCTTAATAAGCCCCCCCCCCTCCCCAAAGTCAGTTCAAATCGATCATTAGGTGCTTTAGACATTGAAAATCGATTAAAGTGATAGGCTAACATTGTGGAGCTTCAATTTTAAAAATTGTCAAAATTTGATATCTGAGCTACATAGTAGTGTTCAAATGGACAAATAAACACCATAGAATACAAAAGTTTGGAAAGTTACCACTGCCAATGGCAAGTTATACATGAATAAACAATAAAACTCGGGGCGAGTTTTATTAACCTAGGTGTACACACAGTAGGTCTATGGGAGGAAATGGGCAAGTGAATCTGGTCAACTTACGATTTTCACTTTTTTTAAAGCACTAAATAATCATTTTGAAATACAATTTTTCCAGGGCTTCATTTTTAGACCTCATCAAAGACACTGGTAGCATGGGGAATCATGCGGCTCAGATTTTTTTAACTGTGGCAAATGTTAGCCAATACCTTTAACGATCATTCCGATTTTCCGAAATAGTCTGCTACGTTAGAAGTTTTTTCCCAGACATTAATTCTTGTACCAATATTTATCTTTACATACTTTACAAGTGGTAGCATACTTGTCCAAAAACAATGTTCTATTGAGTTTATTCGTCAATCCAAATACAATCATTTAAGTGAGATATCAAATTTTGATAAGTTTTTGAACGAGGCTTCCACACTGTTAACTGATGCCTTTAAAGTAACGCGCAGTTTCTGTTTAAATAAACACTGGATCTGACATGTGCATGGTCAACGTTAATGGTTAAATATCACCCTGTTACTCTGTCACCCGTCAGTTATATTGCTTCGTCGGAAAACGAGCTTCGATAGTATTACATTTGAAGCCAAATTATGTGTACAAACTCTGGCCAAAAAAATGCATATTTTTTTTATCCAAAGTACGATAGTGGACTTGGCCCATTTTACAATGAAATTCTTCTGTTTATTGCGATGTATATAGTCACGAGGTGGACTGGTTGTCGAAAGGCAGGCCAACTTTGCCATTTGAGATAAGAACGATAACCTATCAGATGTGAAGGGCAGGGTTCGATTGCTTGGAAGCATGACACCAAAGAGTTAAAATAGACACGATTTGTCACAACGGGTGTGGCATGGTAAGATGGCCATGACCTATACTGCCCCCCCCCTCCCCACATGAAAAAAGGGCATAACTGACATTTTTGTGTTTTGGAGATATTGAGCAAAATGTATTTTGTTCAACACGTAAAGCCCTATTCAGTGTCATTTTAACAAGCGGATTATAAAACAAAGGGACACTTCTAATTAATATTTTTTTGTTCTGCATATTAAACATGATGTACTGTGTCCCCTACACTATATAACTCAATTTTGGAAAAAAAAATGTCAGTTACGCCATTTTGTCATGGGGGCAGTATACCCGTCCCTAAAATAAGTGGATGGGGAAACTGATTTTTCTCCTCATGTCGCTCCTTCAGAGTGGAACTCACTGCTCATCAAATCCAGAAAAGAGACCTCTTAAGCAGGGGCGTCGATCCGTGTTTCGGATTGGGGGGGGTGCAAAAGTGAAAAAAAAAATTAAAAAATTTAGGCGCGCAGAAAAATTGACAATTTTGTATATTTGATGATATTTTTATGCTAAGTTTTATGGTTTTATATAGTGCTTTCCAATGCTTGTTCAATATACCCTTGTACT
>JZLH01S0503961.1:88683-101944 GCA_001188425.1 Eucidaris tribuloides
TGCTCAAGGCTGACAGAGTGAGCCCATCCTATTCTATAGAAATTACTGTTATCAGCTAACTGAATTGAACTAAGATGTTGGTTGAGGGTATATGGGCACGACATCACAGGCCCCTGGTGCTCACTGGGCCGCAATGTGTCTATTTGGAGGAAGGAAAAGTTGCAGGGTCTGGAACTGAGACTAACATGGTGATTCATTGGAAATATGCAAATTAACATGTCATCTATGATTAAACAATGCCTCCAGCCTTGTCTAGGGTGATACACTTCTAAAAATATCCGCAACTTGTAGTCCTTTACTAAAACAAAAATACGTTTTTATATTTTTCTATTAGAAAATCGGGCATTTTGGTGGCCATTTTGTTTTTTGCGCATATCTCAAATTGCTCAAGGCTGACAGAGTGTCAGTTTCCAGATTGTTCAAACTGATGGTCCTACGAAGCAGAATCTGCAAAGAAAAAAACTATAGACCCTAAAACAAGGTGAACCCCCTTGGCTGCTGGACTATATGGGATTTGATTTTTCTGCATCACTTTATTTCATTATCTATTTTAATGTTAATTAATTTAAAACGTATTTGTTTACCTAATTAATTTAGTATCTAATTCCTTATTAATCAATTATTCATCTGTCAATCAATTTATCAATCTATCTATCTATCCATCAATCTATCTATTTATATATTTATCTATCTATCGAATTTATCTATCCGTTTGTCTATCTATCCATTCATATATCGTATTTTCTACCAATCTTACCTACATATCTATCTATCTATCTATCTACCTACATACATACATATCTATCTATCTATCTATCTATCTATCTATCTATCTATCTATCTTTCTATCTATCTATCTATCTATCTATCTATCTACTACCCTGCCTACTACATATCTATCTATCTATCTATTGTCATTTTATCTATCTGTCTATCCATCTATTTATGACATTACATTGCGGGTCATTTGAGTATCATCCATAACAGAAATACGAATAACCATGGTTACCTCGTTAGATAATATGGAATGATAATAGACCTAAAATGGATGGCGATGTTAAACGTAGAATGGTGGCATAGTTAAATGTCATAGCGCAGTCTCAACTTTAAGATCAAACCAAAGATACTTTGATATGCTTCATGGTTGTCGTTATCAATAATTTTGTTTTAAAAAATCAAATCAAAATTCACTTCAATATCTGCATATTCAAATACCATCTCCTACAAAACCGAAATCAAAATGTATACGATTACATCACTATATCATCGATTGTTTGATTTGCATATTCATTTGTATTTTTCATGTCTCTTCTTGCAGCGACCGGACCTACGACGATCGATCCCAAGATTATTCAAATAGAAAATCTGGAGGACGAACTAAGCGGCTACAAGTTCGGGATAGCAGCAACTTGTATATTCACGGCCCTCATCATAATGACCCTGGCGGCTTCCCTGTATACGGTCAACAAGAGAGACGCGGAGAACTTCAAGCTGTTAAACCCTGATTTGTCGGCTATTGGTAAGTTACCTTATGCATAAAGCACAGGTGCCACTATGACGATAGTTTTTTAATAGAACACAATGAAACAATACGAAATAAATTACAAGACCATAGTAGTCAGTTACGAGGAGTAGTAGTAGTAGGGTAGTAGTAGCAGTATTAGTAGTAGAAGTATACTACTAGGTAGTAAAAGGTAGTAATATATAGCAGTAGTGGTAGTAGCAATTAGTAGTAGAATAGTTATAGTATAAGTAGTAGTATATTAGTATATAGTAGTCAGCGTATAGCAGATTAGTAGTAGTGGCGGTGTAGTAGTAGTAATTAGTAGCAGTAGTTTAGTAGGAGTAGGTAGTAGTAGTAGCAGTACTAATATAATTTGATACTAGAAGAAACCCATAAGAAAATGAAAAGTATGCGGCAGATCTGCCGCAAGACCTGCCGCAGACTGCTGCATACTTTTAGTCTGCCGCAAGAGTAAGCTAAGTATGCAGCAGAATAAAAAGCTTGCCGCAGACTTCCCCCTTACTAGTATGCGGCAGGAACAGTCCTGCGGCAGGTCTGTCCACAGAAGTATGCGGCAGAACAGTCTGCGGCAGGTTATGCCACAAAGTATGCGGCAGCGAACAGTCTGCCGCACGATCTGCACAGGCAGCAGCTACAGGAAGTCACAAGGTTATAATCTGATTTTGTCAGTTAGAGAATTGGCGGGAAAGTTCAATACAAATTGCAAATGGTCAAGTTCCTACAGCTGGAGAAAGAGTCATGCGTGCAATTCTCTTCAAATGTGACTGAAATCTGACAATTTCCTTCTCTAGGGTTACAGGAGATGAAAGCCTTTTTGTTAGATACAGTACGTGAGTAGAACTTTGTTTTGTGTAGCTTGGTTCCACATTATTGTAGTTTTGTTGATCGCTAGATCATGCACAAGTTTATAGATAATTGAGTTGTAGTCCCATGCCTTGATTTTTTGTGTCATTCCAATGCAGAGTTCAGCTTGCATGTACATGTATGTAGCTTCATGTAACAGTTGGTGGTATGTGTGGCCTTATTACATAAATAAAGTCGTGAATGAAGCCCATAAAAGAAAACTGGGTGACTGATGACTTAATTTGCCATTTCTGACAACAGAAATTAGGCAAAATATGTCATTACAACCTTTCTGGAAATACAACAGTTAACCGTAGGTATACGGAACTGGATATGGCGTTTGCTGATTTGTGATGCGCCTCTCTTTCAGCCTTTCTCGCTCTTTTCGCTGACTTGCGCCCGCTTTGCCGCTGCTTGCCGCTGACTTTGCCGCTGACGTTTGCCGCTGACTTGCCGCTGACTTTGCCGCTGACTTTGCCGCTGACTTGCCGCTGACTTTCTGCATACCTGTAGGAACCTGCGCCGCAGATCTGCGGCTGATCTGCGGCCACCCCTTCTGAGATGAATATCATTAAAAAAGGCTGTAGAAGTTCTGCCGCAGGTCTGCGGCAGGCGTCTGCAGCAGACTCTTCCTGATGAATATTCAATATTAAAGGCTGCCAGCAAGTCTGCGGCAGACTCTTCAGCAAAGCTCACTGCCTTGAAAAAGTATGCGGCAAGGTTCCAGCAAAGTCTGCGGCAAGAGTAATTTGCATGTGAAAATGATGCCTGTCTGCGGCAGGTCTGGGCAGGTCTGCAGCAGGTCTGCGGCAAACAGTATCGCGGCAGGCCAATTTCTTTCCTATGGAAGAGTAGTAGTAATAGTAAGTAGTAGTAGAGTAGTGCAGTAGTCCATAGTGTACAGTTAGTATTAGTAGTAGTTAGTAGTAGTAGTAGTAGTAGTAGCAGCAGTAGCAGTAGTAGAAGTAGTAGTAGTAGTAGTAGTATAGTAGTAGTAGTAGTAGAAGTAGTAGTAACTAGTAGTTAGCTAGTTCAAGTAGTTGTCTTATGATAGTAGTTTTCATACCATCATAGGGATGGTTCATTTAAACGACTGGAAATCGCGACTGATTTATCATGCGAGCTCATCATTATAGCAATGTTTCGCGTATGGCGCGCTTACCGTATATCATATGTATCTGCTTTTTATTGAACTCATTAACGAAGTATCAAAAAAAGCTTAAGGGAATAACATTCCAATCATTTTCTACAAACTTTGATAGAGTCTACATCCAGTATTTTTTTTTTTGTCGTAAACATTCAAACCTGATTGGAAACGCAAATGTATTCCGATAACTAAACAGGCGTCCTAACCATTTGACCACCGAGAATACAGTATTAATTTCAGGTTTTATTTTTATATATGCAGGGGGCTACTTCGATTATTATGAATAATTTGTAATCATTGCCTCGTTAAAATAATCAAAGAAAGTTATTATTTTATTCGCCTTTTCACGATTTGAACCCACGACCTTCTATAAAAAATAAATTAAGAAAAAAACGTTTTGTTGTTTTTTCTTATCGTTTGACAGAAAAAGGAGACGAGTGCGATGGAGAGAAACCACGGGACAGAGGCTACTCACGGATGGAAGAAGAGGAGTCGGAAGGGCCGTCATCGGTAAAGGCGAATGGGTCGGTCGTTGAGAGTTTCACTAAACGTGAGGATATGAGAGTCAGAGAAGACGACGACAACAACAACGACGACGGCGATGACGGAGGCAAATACAACCAGGCTTTCCAGGCCGACAGAACGGACGACGACTCAGAGGACGACAACCTCCAAGATGCCGCGGAGGCGGTTGCCAAACCGACGTTGCAGGTGGTGGAGGCGGAGGTCAACGAATATCGCCGAGGAGGAGACGACGACGACGACGAGGCGAAAGAGGAGAACATTGAGATCGAAAGCCTGTGAAGCGATGGAGTGTAGCACTTGATGAGAACAATTTACATGGATTCATGCTGGAACAGAGCATAGCATTCCTGTTCATACCGTAGTACAGATGACTGTCAACCTCGCACAATCTGGAATATATTTGACAGTCCACATTTATTCTGTTTTCTTTTCTACAAGGAGTTCTTCTAAGTCGATTTGCTAACCCAAATTTGGCCCAAGTTAAACATGTTTCACAGTCCAAATGGGACCAAACATAGGTTAACTCTTAAGTTAGAGTGGCCACAACTGTAATTCTGGATGGTCTTAACGTATTGACCTTTTGATCTCTGTTTGTCAGCTTGACCGAAACGATCGAATAATTTTTTTCCATTTTTTTCTCTCTTTCCATCCCTCCTGCATTAGGACAGTCATGATACTTTAAAACCTCATTTCTATTCATTCTCCAGCACAAAAAGTTTACGAAATTGTAACTCGAATTTCGTCTACATGTATAAGTGTGATGTGGTTTGAGATAATCGACTTAAAGCGAAGTTGACTGCACATACCTCAAAGGAACCTCAATGCATTCTATGGTGCACTGCATTACTTTCATCATACTTATGAGTTACATGTATGAACTTAAAGTTTGAATTTGCCCATGTACAGGTAAAGGTCATCATAATACCATGTATCTGGTTCATTTGTTCTTTGAAACAAACGTTCCTTTTCCTATGTTACTCCTACATTTAACAAACTATATTAATGGTTATTGATTTATTAATTAATTAATCAATTAATTAATAATTAATTATACATTATTTAGTAATCAATTTTCGCTCTTCCCTCTTTCTCCTGACGACAGCCAGAGCATTCTGACCAGAAAGTGGAGTTTTCCAACGTACATAGTTGTACCGAAAGCCTTTCATCGAATTTTCAATTTCGCCATGCAAATATTTTAGTCTGATACATTAATACAATTGGATATTATCTGCTATGTCACTGCATATTTTTTTAATGTTCAATGAACTAGCGATTTCTTGTATGTTATCAACTAAACTGGAAATTTACAAAATGGATGTGATGCATAAACCCATTTTTTAATTGATATGCGTAATTGTTCAATTGTCCTATATAAATTGGCTAATTGATTTTGTTCTACTTTTCATTATCATGTAAATATGTTTTTGTTTTCTCTTTGTTTGCAACGGTTTAAATTCAGTTCGGTATTACGCAGGACCATCCAGGTACGCAGGTTGTACCTCCCTGAGGGGGCTACCCTGGTATTGAATAAATCCGAATAAATGCTATAGAAAAAACATAATTTACGTTTGGGAACAAGTTATTCTAAAGCTAAGAATCCAGCAGTGAAAGTTTTACCAATGCATTAGTGTCTTTCGACAATTCTATTTTGCATCTTGTTTACCCTTTTGTTTACAATTTTAGTAATGGAAATGTATACATAAATTCTAATATAAATCAATAATTTCATCATGTAGTTGCATGGGTCGTGTGAGACAGCGTTCACGCAGTTATACAAGACTCTAACCCCTCACCTTTACCTTTTACAATAAATTTCTTAAAGGCCCATTGTCAAGGGTCAACTCAACCAACGTGAAGATGAGAACTAGTCTTTAGATACAGGCACATACTCCTAAATATGGAATGTTGCAGTGCCATAGACTACAGATAGCAGGAGGAAAACAAATGCTCTGTTTTACCACACCACCAGGATTTTGTTGCATTATGGGTAGCATTAGTGCCCCAACTTTAAAATTAGAGTCAAGAGAGGGTGTTTTTCCATTCCGTCATGACAGTGGGCCTTTAAACTATTGGATTAACCTTATATTTTACAAAAGATGAGCGTAGTATTTCATGTTACTGAAATACTCTATATTGGGGGACAAATTATTTTAAAATGTCTGTTTAAAGTCCAGAACTCCCCAATCTAGCTCTTAAGGTGAGCCAAAGGGCTGTAAGTCTACAGAATTAATGCTTTCTGGCTGTCAAAATGAACCAAGCTAACACCGTGCTGGAATCAAACCGATTAAATCATGTGTTATAATTAGCAAATATATATATTTGAAGTGTACATAATACTGCCGCATTATTTATGTATATACTGTATACATCTTATATAAATGTATGTTAGCCCAAGCTTCTTTTGAATTAAATATGCCGGTGTTATTCATTATTGTTAACAATATATTGAAATTACTTGTTATATAACCAAGAGCATATTCTTCTTTGACTCTAAATTTTAACTTTGATATGATATGTATAGTTATTACTATTATGACATCTTTTACGACATCTGTGATTGTCGCTTATTCAACAATTAAGTAGTCTTGCTAGTGGGTATTGTGGGAATGATTTGAGAAACTACATTTCTTCGAATATTTGCAAAATTCTGAGGTGGATGTTTCCATCATTATTTGTGGTTTAAAAACAAAAGTCATTCAAATAAAAAATATATAGTACCATTGCGCCTTAATGTAGTTTTGTCATTATATTTTACCACACAACTTCATTTAACACCTTTACTAGCCAGTTTATGGTCGACAAATAGATGGCGGTGGGTTGTTTATGAATAATAATGGTTATCTTAATGATGATGGGATGATGTCGTTGTCAATGATGATGGTGATGATGATGATGATGGTGATAATGATGGTGATGGTGACATTATCTATCTATCTATCTATCTCTTATCTATCTATATATATATATATCATATGGCATATAAACAAGCACATAGTTTTGTATCTATACATATACATTCCATATGGCATATAAACAAGCACATACGTGGATCTATACAATACAATACATACAGTGTGTGTGTGTGTGTGTGTGTGTGTGTGTGTGTGTGTGTGTGTGTGTGTGTGTGTGTGTGTGTGTGTGTGTGTCGTGTGTGTCGTGTGTGTGTGTGTGGTGTGGTNTGGTGTGTGTGTGTGTGTGTGTGTGTGTGTGTGTGTGTGTGTGTGTGTGTGTGTGTGTGTGTGTGTGTATGTATGTATATATGTGTGTGTGTGTATGTGTTGGCTGAAGAATTCATGGCATTTTCTCACAAACTGAACGAGACAAGTGTGATTATGATTAGCACAAAATGACGAATAGAACACAATTATCTAGAAATTGAATCATCAGACCGCGGTTTGCAGTTTAGTGACAGAAACTTGAGAAAGTGCCGTGTGATAAGAATAGTGATTTCGGCCTGTGTAGAGAGGCAGGTGCGTCGATCCATGTTTTGGATTGGGAGGGGGGGGGCAAAAGTGAAAAAAAAATCAGAATTTTTGGCGTGCTCCACGCGCCAAATTGTAATACGAAATTTTGCGCGCGAAGCGCGTCGAAAAATTGACAACTTTGTATGTTTAATAGTATTTTTATGCCATGTTTAATGGTTTTATAGTGCTTTCCAATGCTTTTTAAAACATATATTTGCATTGCATATTATGAATTTTTCAAGTTGTCAAAATTATTGGGGGGGGGGGCAAATCGATATGTTTGCCCCCAATATTTTCATGGGGGGGGCGATCCCCTCTGCCCACACAGGATCGACGCCTCTGTAGAGAGGAGATACTATGTAACTGTAAAATATCTTTCATGATCGTTCGAAAACCCTGAAAAACGACCACCGATTCGATACAAAGGTCAAAGCCTCCGGTCTCGCACGTAAGCACGGCGTATGCGCTTGTTGACAAAAATCATATTTCAAACGATATACCAGCGCAGCGATATTGGCATACATCGAACATGTGTTATCAATTTTGCAAGGGAGATGTTATGCATGTTGCTTTTTGGAAGAATTAAATGCACGCCCATACGTGATGTCAATGGACCAATCACATTGTGTAATTCTAAAACCGGTCTTACAAATTTATTTATACACCATTGTCATATACAGGTTTATGATTCAATCGCAACGACCGATGTATGTCCATGTGTAATAGGTCCATGGTATGATTGATAATACTCGTTCAGCCATCATGACGTAGTATTGCCCACCGCACGTGTGGAACAAGTCTAACTCTGTGGGGATTGTCCGTGGATCCTGGCTTCCACAGCAGAGAGGCTTCTGTATATTACTATGGCAAATTGCTTTATATACATGTGAGTGATACTTTGAAACACATTGAATTACATTCTATTATTCTTTTTTGTCCGATTCGTGTAAAATAAAGTATTGATTTAGGCTATGTGTGTTCACTGGTATATTTATGTTGGTTTTATCATTAATAATTTATCAGAATTGTATTTATCATTCTCATGATGTGTATCAAACCGTACCTCAGGGACAAGAATAGCACGGATATCTTTTAGAAACCGTAGAGAATCACGGTCTGGCTTGTATTCCGACATGCTGGGGAGCTTAAAGGTATTGGCTAACATTTACCACAGTTAAAAAAATCTGAGCCGCATGATTCCCCATGCTACCAGTGTCTTTGATGAGGTCTAAAAATGAAGCCCTGAAAAAAAATGTATTTCAAAATGATTATTTAGTGCTTTAAAAAAAGCGTAAAAGCGTAAGTTGACCACATTCACTTGCCCATTTCCTCCCATAGACTTACTGTGTGTACAAAAATATCTAGGCTATTAAAACTCGCCCCGAGTTTTAATTGTTTATTCATGCATAACTTACCATTGGCAGTGTAACTTTCCAAACTTTTGTATTCTAGGGTGTTCACTTGTCCATTTGAACACTACTATGTAGCTCAGATATCAAAGTTTGACAATTTTTTAAATTGAAGCTCCACAATGTTAGCCTATCACTTTAATGAACAGCTGATGTGCGATAAAAATCGTCCCTGGAAATCGTCCTGCATTAAAAGAAAAAAATGCATTGGCCTTTGGTCGTTGGATTATACAAGCTGTACTTCTGAGATTGAAGTGAAAAACTTTTTAATTTGGTTTGGAGGAGAGAATGCCCGGTAAGAAGTTGTTGATGATCTAAGAAAATAAGCGTTATCAAGTCTTTTTATCTTAAACAGGTTGACAGTCGATTTCAAGTCTATACACATCATGTCTCCAATTATTATGATCCACCCTTACTATATTCCAGGCGCGTATCCAGGAATTTTCGAAGGGAGTATTCATCCGCGACCAAATCGTAAGTCCAAAATATTTCACGGTCGGGCCCGGCGGCTGAAAAGTGGCTCAGCGGCCGGGGGGGGGGGAGGGGAATGGCGAAAAAAATTTCGTAATGCTGAACAATTTTTGCACGGCCAGATATTTCCAGTCAGCTACCGAAAAATCACCATTTCTCCCGTCTGTTCCGGAGATTTAAAACACCCCCTTTAGCAAAAAGAAGAAGGTATTTTCCGGAAAAAAGGGAAAAGGGGTGTTTTGGGGTGTTAACACGCCCTTTTGCTAGGAGGGTGTTTGAACACCCCAAAACACCCCCTGGATACGATTATGCTATATTCTCAGAGCTCCGTTTTGGAATGTCTGCAGTCTTTTTGTGTCAGCAGAGAGTAGATAATACATGTAATATTTGAAGTGTTTTCCTACTATAGGAAAGGGCGTCGCTAGCGGGGCTGGGGATGTCATAGTGAAATTGTGATGAATTTAAAGTAAGTCTCTATTTTAGTGTGTTTATATTGAATTCCAACTCAAAACTGTTGTAACTGGAACATTTTTGTGAGTTTCAAATAGATTGTAAATTAATATCATATCACGTCATCGAAATTTCAAAATGTTATAATGAAAGCAAAGGACTGTAGGCCGACATTTGACTATTACGTGTACTAATCCCAAACGCTTCATTGGAAAGTACATGTCCTACAGTTGTTTACAAAATCCTATTTTTATTCAATGCATTTACTCATAAACTGCTGAGTTTGCACGAGATTTATAAATCCGTTTTATTTCCAGCTGTACAAAATAAATCAAAACAAATACAAAACAATCATTGGTATGTATCAAAATAGTAAAACGCTTAATCTGCTCGGTAGACTACCTAAAACAAATAACTCCCTTCTGTTCCCAGCTGCTGATGCATATGCCTTATCTGCATACGAATAAATTGACGGGTCACCCAAGGGAAACAATTCATTTGTGTTTTCAGCTGAAAGAACATGCAAAAAAAAAATAGTAAACGCAAAACAATCATATTGGTACCAAAAAAGAGCACATAATATGTTCGGTAACTCGAAATAAATAACCCATTTTATGCCGAGCTGGTGCTGCCCCTTGTTTGGTCAATTAACCCGTTGCATTCGAGTTTATGTAATTCCCATAGAAATAACCCATGGTTGGGCCTACATCAGGTTCCTTTCAGCCACCGGTTTACAAAGTCACAGATTTACACGTATGTTTCATGGCATGATAGTATCGATAAACAACTGCACATGATATATTCGTGCAGTGATAAATCGTAGAATTGCTCCCAAGAAATACCTCTGCTACTGCTACTGCTGCTGCTGCTACTACTACTACAACTACTATCACTCTCTACTACTACTACTACTACTACTACTACTACTACTACTACTACTACTACTACTACTACTACTACTACTACACTATACGCACTACTACACAACTACCACTACTACATACTACTACTGACTACTTACTACTACTATATCTACTACTACTACTACTACTACTACTACCGACCACTACTACACTATCACATTACTACTCTCACTACTACTACTACTACTACCACTACTACCACTACTAACCAACTACTACCACTACTACTAACTACTGACTACTACTACTATATACTACTACATACTATTTTCTTTCTTCTACTATTACTACTACTACACTACCACACTACTAACCTACTAACTACTAAACTACTACTTACTTCTACTATTACTACTACTACTACTACTACACTACTACTACTACTACTTACTACACTACTACTACTACTACACTAAACATTACTATACTCCACTACTACCGACTACTACTACTACTACTGACGCACTACCACTATCTACTAACAACTACTACTACTTACTTCCATTACTACTACCACTACACTACTACTACTACTACTACTACTACTACTACTTCTACTATTATAACTACTAACTACTACTACTAACTACTACTACTACTACCACTACTAAGCTACTAGTAGTACTACTACTACTACTACTTACTACTACTACACTACTACTACTACTATCTGACTAACTACTACTACTACTGCTACTCTAAACACTACCACTATACTATAACTAATGCCTTTACAACGTTCTAATTCCAACCTACTGCCATTAAGAGTGTACTACTGATTTCTAATTACTCTACGAGTTCTAAAACTATGAACTTCTAACTATCGCTACTATACTCATTTTTATTCCTACTAACTACTTGTACGTTCTCCTCACTGCCTGCATTGGTCTAATCTAGTACTATTGACTAAAATGTGCTTGCCCCCATCCCATCCTACAGGAATAACTAGTCCAATACGCCCCGGTGAAATCTTAGTGCTCAGTCCCCAAGTAACCCCTATCATTTCCCCTAAAATACACGTTTTAGTTCCAAGATCGTTTTCAGTTCAGCAGCTCCTGAGCCTGTGGAATAATGATCCAGGGAGAAACAATAAAAACATCAAAAACATTGATCAATTGAAAGCATTCCTTAAATACACACTACTTCATGCTGGACAACTAACTATTGAAATTGTTGATGCTCAAACCTGTCTCCTTTCTCTGTCTTTTGTTCCCAGAGCGCTAAAGATAATATTTTATGTGATATGCGCTAATATAAAGCAGTTTATATATTATTATCACAAATATGACGTTAGCCGATATAATTTTGTCAAGGGGCAACTGTTGGACCACAGCAAAAATGGACAGTTGGACCATAAAATTGGTGCCAACGTTGCAATTAACTGTAAAACAACATTACAACGGACAACATTGACAGACATTAACCCCAATTATAATCAAGATCACACCAACGTTGGACTAACATAGAAATCGCTATGGGGCCACACATCATATCGCGTAGCAGGGGGGGGGGTGTTTCGGAGGTTGCGTGACGCGGGAAATATTTTGACCTGTTGATGTTGGAAAGGAATTTCGTCAACTACCTCCTCCCCATCCCCCACCCCACCCCCCCCCCGCTGAGCGAGTTTTCGGAGGTTGGTGTGACCGGGTAATATTTTGGACGCTGATTTGGGAAAAAAAAATTCGTCACGCCCCCCCCCTCCGCTAGGAGCGAGTTTTCGGCGGCTGAGCGTGACGGCGGAAAAAATGTGAAGCCTAGGATTTGGCCGCGGAAAAACAACCCGCCCTTGGAAAAATCCTGCGTATCTATGCCACATTACACTAACATTTCTCAACATTACTCCAACATCAAACCAACATTTTGCCAACAATGACGTGATCTATCAGAGACCGTAAGTTTGGAGTAATATGTACATGTACACGTTGAATGACTCGGGGGGGGGGAGTGATGAGGAATTCTTGTAGTTGACTGCAATGTTTATTTTTCAAACTTTCTAAGTTTACGTTTCGTCTCTATTTTCATAAATCAACATTTTAGTATGAGTTAAGATTCGCATAAGATTTTTTATCTTCCGTCTTAATTTATTCTCTTCTCGTCTATGCCCTTTTGACAGTAAACTGTAAACTTTGCGGTGATTTCAATCCCTTGTAACACTTGTTACTGGAAGGAAAAGCCATGTCTGAAATCACTCCAAACAAGAAGACCTCGAGGGCAAGACAGTGTTTCGTAGTTACATCTTTTTTCTTCATTGGTTTCATCGAGATGGGCGTGGTCAAGAGCTTTGGAGTCCTGGTCGCCGACCTCGTCGTCCAATTCGACATCAGTCTCAGCGCCATTGGATTCGTAATCGGAATGTATCACGGGTTTTCTACCTTTTGGGTTAGTTCAATTTCTTCCTATGTGTGCCGATAAACGATAAAAAACTAACCATAATGAGACACGCACGCATGCACACGAACGCACAAACACCCACCCACCAACACACACACACACACACACACACA
>JZLH01S0503961.1:107643-127289 GCA_001188425.1 Eucidaris tribuloides
TGTACATGGTTTAAAGAAGGCGGTTAGACTATTTACAGTAACATATTTTGCACTGTCATCGGTACTTGCGCATGTAGACCAAATTAGGACCAACATTGATAAAATATTCATTAAAAACATTACAAATTGCATCTTTCACAGTGACTGTGTCATTATTGCACTTAATCAAATTTGGAAAGGTACTTTTACATGTTTGAGTACCAAGGATCCTGTTTATTATTCTCCACGTCATTTTCATATCTCCAGCTGCATTTTCAAATTTTCTTTTGAAATAAATTCTTTTTGCTTTCCTGATTTCATAAGTAACAATATTCTTGAAATCTTTGTATTTTTTAAGTCTATATTTAGTTGGGTTTTTAAGATATTTCTTATATAACATATATTTTTTTGAACATAGCTTGTGTAAAGATTTTGTAAACCATTGCTTCTTTTTCTTGCAAGCACTTTAATTGGAAAACATGTATTATAAATATGTATAAACTTATTTAGAAAATTATTATATGCTTTATTGACATCTGAATCTTCCACAGTCCAACACGTGTTACTAACTTCTGTTATAAATTGTTCAGTGTTTTCATTATTCACCTCACGCTTAAAGAATTTATGTACTTTTGGTCGGACTTGAAAGCAAGATATAGAAAAAAGTGGAAAGTGGTCACTAATGTCTGCAAGAATGACACCAGAGAATGCATCTTTAAGGTTATTTGTAAATATGTTGTCCAAAAGGGTAGCTGTTTTATCAGTAACACGTGTTGGACTGTGTATAACAGGATAAATTGATTTAACCAAACAGAGATCAAGAAATGCATTCACATTTTGGCAAGAAGGGCTATCAAATAAATTAAGGTTAAAATCTCCGAGTAAATATAAATGCTTATTTTCTTTTGTGACAAGTGCTAAGATATTATTAAGATTTTCTAAAAAATATATCCACAGATTGATTCGGTGGTCTATAAACCACACCAATCACAGCATTCTTCTTGAAATTGTGTACTTCTACAAAAATCCAAGTCATTGCGAATATAAACTCCAACACCGTCTCCGCTCTTAAAATCTCGCCCTTGTGCCAAAAAAGAATAATTCATAATATTATACAAAGGTTCAGTATCTTTTAGCCAAGTCTCTGTTACGCCAATAACAGAAAATTGAACATCAAGAGAATTAATAAGTGACAGCATGCTATCAAAATTCTTATTTATGCTTCTACAATTACAGTGAATTAAAGAAAAATGACTAAGTGAAGCACTGTCATTCGAAAACAGAGCTTAAGAAGTCGTATCAAACTCATCGGGTGTGTAAAAAGCTTGTTTAGGCCCATTCAAATTTTCTTGAATATCGGAACCTGTCAATGGAGATAATTGTTCATATAAGATTTCTGTATTTAAGGAATGAAGAAACTGAAGATAATTTTCTTTGTTAGGCATTGTCACAAACACACACACCAACACACAAAACACAGAAACACTATACTATTACAAAATTGTACAATGGTAAAATCTACAGAAATTCACTCAAAAAATTCAGCTGTCAAGAACCATCTTTGTGCATTTAAAATATATAAATGTGGAAATGGACAAAAGCGGTGTATCATAGTAAAGTGAGGATATGACTGGGGAAAGGGCTTAAGAATCATGTTATTTTTCCGGTGAAGGGCTTAAAAATCATGTTACTTTTCCGAGGAGGGCTTAAAAATCATGTTATTTTTCTGTTGATATGGGATGGGGTACAATATTTTGCAATGTATTGTAATATATAAAGTGAAATGAAGTGAGGGTGTGGGAGGGGATGGGGCTTAGAAATCATTTTTTTTTTGTTAATCACTTACTATAAACCATTATAATTTCTTATTCCTGCATTTGTAATACCAAACTTTGATTTACTCAAATTATTATTTCCAATATTCCTACCAAACTGCTCTCAGTGTACTTACAGTTTAGCAATCCGAATTAACTTCGCTGCGCATCATAATACTTTGGATGCCATATATTGTTTTGTATCGTAAATATTGTAATGTAATGTAATCATCCTGTCTGTTCCTGAAAGGGAACATGGACCTGGACACAACCCAATGTGTAATTTATGTATATCATATTATATCCACATGTGTGATTTATGTGTGCTTAATTTTACTTACATGTATCCAGTTTTATTCGAAAGCACCTAACCGTAAGATATAATCATTCACGTTGTATATGATATTTCTAGTGGTATTGTTTATTTCATGCTATATCATGCTAAATATTTGAAGTGTGTTTATATTGTAAATAGTCTAACAAAGGATCTACATCTCATTAGCAGAACTTGCTATTTCCGTAGAGTCCTTTTACCAAACGAATGTAAAACAACTCAGCTCTGTTATATGTAATTTATCTTGTTTGTTTTTTGGTAATAAACTTTCATTCATTCATTCATTCATTCATTCATTCATTCATTCATTCATTCATTCATGTATATTATATTATATCTACTATGCCTTTTCTTTGAATTAAAAAAATGATTACAACAACAGTGAATTTTCTCCTTTCTTTTCCAAGGCGGAGAGATAATCAAATGCAGGCACACCCACGACAGAGGGGCTGGAACAGAAAAAAAAATAACATTTTTTTTGCCTCCCTGGGTGTTAATTCACACTAGCATCGTAATTCGATTTCATATTTGCCGTCAAACGGGTTTGATGGTTTGGAAAGACTTCCTACACGCAAAAAATGACAATATGTTCCTTTGAAGCTGTCTCAGAAAGACGACACCACGCCGCGAAGAAGAAATCGCGTGCTATCTTCATAAGACAGTAGTAAGGAGGATACGCCACACATTTTAGACAAGACCTCTTGAAGTTATAATTTCTTATTCTTTCTGAATTCTAAAGGCGGTTTACTATTGTAAACATCCTAAAATTGACTGTCATGTGACTTTTTAGTACATTGGATACAATAATGTGGAGAGAAGACCATCATCTTGAATCAGTAGCCTTATTCTCCTATATCACTGTCTTATGAAGATAGGAGGCGCTTTCATCTTCGAGGCGTGGTGTTTTCTTTCTGAGACAGCGTCAAAGGAACATAATAGCATTTTTTAGTTGTAGGAAGTCTTTCCAAGCCATCAAAACCGTTTGACGGCAAATATGAAATCTAATTACGATGCTAGTGTGAATTAAAACCCCACCCATATAGGGAGACGAAACTTTTTATTTTTTTTATGTTCCAGCCCCTCTGTCGTGGATGCGCCTACATTTGATAATCTCTTCTCCTTGGAAAAGAAAGGAGAAATTATATTCATTGATTTCTTTTCAAATAATTTGTTATTTTCCAATAATAAACCTCATTAGGATATCATTACAGAAAGACCCCTTCAACTCAAAATACATGCCAAGGGCGTAGGCTGGGGATGCACTGGGGATTGCAACGTGCACCCCAACCGCCCACCCGCAGAGCAAAGGAGTTCCGCCGCATGGCAAGCTAAAAGAAATTTTCACCACCTTTTCTGCTTTCAATGCCTGATTTTCTCAACTTTAGTTCCACCTCCCTAAGATGTGCACGTCCCCACACCAAGTTAGTTCCACCTCCGCAAGATGTGCACCTCCACATGCCCAAACCAGCCTACGCCCCTGCATGCGTTATAGTGAATGTTGCAATACTTTTGAGTAGGGAGGGTATTCTAACACAAACGTACGCATGATTGCCACACTCATGCTATCTTGGGATTATTGAACAAAAATTATATCAAAACATGATATTTATGATAGGGCTTATAAGTTACGGAATAAGGGTCGAAATAACATGATAACGAAATGAACGTCATGTTTTTACCCAATTTTCTTTGGGAATCAACGACATAGCATTGAACGCGTGAGTTCTATAAATTATATTTTCATATGAAAGGTGAGCTATTTTGCTTTTACAAATTTGCATGCATGTATCAATAATTTAGTTCAAATATCGTATTCACTTCTAATACAACATCGTAAGTCAACAAACGAAAACAGGATGTTTTGCGGGCATCGGCAGTGGAGTTGATTATTATCAATTTATCTTGAATTAGCATTATCATTTTCAACATGTTCAATATTGAAATCTGAGTTTATAAAAGTGGCACTATCAAATGTTTATGCTAATCGGTACAAAAAATATATATATATTTTTTTTTTTTATTTGTAGCACCTCTCGTTATGCCGTCTCTGAAGTACATGGATGTAAAAGTTATCACCCTGATCGGATTTTTGGCAGCAGGCTTTCTCAGTCTTTCTTCTTTCACAAGAAATATGGGGGAATTTTCGAGCGTTTTCTTGATCTCCGGTACGTGATAATATCGCTGCTTAGATTTGCCACATTTTAAAAGAGAAATTCAGATTCAATTTGAAGTTTTGCTCGAATGCCCACTTTTTCATAGACGCCGCCCGGGCACCAACCTAATCGAGCGGTCGCCGTCGAACGATTTAGGTCAAATTTCGAAGCCGCTAAATCAAAGGCTGCCTAGTGGTCGCCACCCGGTCGCCACCCTGTTGCCGAATGGTTGCCGCTGGGAGATTGGTCGGTCACTGGGCGGGTAAATTCTAAATTGGTCGGCATCCGGATGGTGCCTGCTTGGCGCATGCCCAGATATCGCAAAGGCACTCCTCAGCGCGCTCCACAAGAGACAACAGCTAGATTTTTCTACGAGGTTTTCAAAAAGGCCACTTTTTTTTTTTACAGTTTTCATTGAATAAAAAAAGTCAAAAGCACAGGAGAAAACCAATGGAGCAGGGGAAAAATGCTGTATTGTTAATGTCCAGTGGGGCAGACAATATAACCAGGTTGCCTGTGAAAAAAAATTCCCGGAGGAGCCCGCCGGTCCTCCGCCAGAACGCCTTTACACCTGCAGGGTCCTACCGATCACCAGTGGGCCCTCGATTTTGCCAATTTTTTTAACATGAAATCGATCGGTGACCGACAGGAAATCGACAGAGCGCCGCCCGAGCATCGCTATGGCTTTACAGCCCGCTCAACATGCTCCAAGATTCGCTGGGCGATGCCTTAATTCCAGTGGCGACCGAACAGGCTATAAATTAGGTGGTCGCCGCTTTATTTGTGACCGTAGCTTTATAATGCGGTTGGTTTGTAATAAAAAATTATGCACTCTCGAAAATTTAACTTGAGAAAAGTATCTTTTGGGGTCATTCGTTCACCCGGATCTAAAATTACTTAGGCGTGGGTCAAATTTCAAGCAATTTTTATTCAAAGATGTGATCCAACTCAGGGACAAATCTGACCTCCGTTTTCGGAAGTCACTCTTATTATTCAATTGAAGAGTATAGAATAAGAAGTATAAGTCACATTTTGACGTAATTGAGTTTGTGATTGTTTTGAAGTCGTTACATGCCGGGAAATTTTTTGGCACAATTTTGGTCAAATTGACCCTTCCCTACTAGGGGTCAGGGAGGGGTCAACCGAGGTCAAATTTTTAACTTGGTCTGATTTCTTCAAAATATATCTCAAATTACTCGACTAGTTACAAGGATTAAGAGAATATATAATCTATCATGTATTTGTGCTTTTTGTTGAGATATGCAGTCACTTCCAGTCAAAGGTCAAATGAGGTCAAATTTAAAACAATGTCCAGATTTGACAAATTGCATATCAAAATGTCCGTCTTATGGAGGACATTCCAAAAATATATACAATTAAGTGTTTTTGACATTCATTTATTTGAGAGATGCATTTGTTTTCCTGAGACCCTTGTTTTGAGAAGAAGTACTTAAGTCCACAATATTGATTATTGATTATTGTAAATCGACAAGTGTGACAATGCTTGTTTTTGTCCTATATTCATCTTTTATTGTGTCAATTAACTTCACCAAGTTTGGATGTACAACTCAAACAATTGCGATCTGTAGACAAATTTGAAAACTTTGAACCTTTGCTTCTCAAAAGTAGTATTATGTGACTTCAGTACTTCATATTCTATACTCTTCAATTTCAGATTTAATAGTCTGTCACACCTATTATGTAATTTCATGGTTTCAATCTGATATCCTTCTTACAAAAACCCTATTTCTTTCCATGCTCTTATCAATTCAGGTATCGGTTACACATTCCTTACGTTGATTTCGATCTTCCAATTCAACCTCCATATCTCGGAAGGTTTTGCCCTGGCCTTTGGCGTTGCTGATTCGGGAGGTGCCGTTGGAATGATAGTACTACCGGTACTGACAGAGCTGCTGCGCGAGGTTTACGGCTGGCGGGGTGCGATTCTGCTCCTTGGTGGGATAACCTTTCACGCATCCTTATTTTGCATGTTCATGACTGATCCACGGCACTGTAAAACCTCTACAAATGAGATCTCCGATCTGTCAGAGAGAGATAACCATCCTCATGAAGCAAGTCTGAATGATCATCAGAAGAATGAAGACGAACAAGCACCTTTGCTTGGCAAACACACGAAAGACCACTGTAAAACGGTTCCTACAGATTGCCAACGGACCGTTTTAGAGAGCCAATGCAAGTCATGTGCTTCTATTAGAAAAAGTCTGGGTGCAATTTATAATTTTCTGGACTTGTCGTTGTTTATCGATAAACCATTTAGTATAATTATTGGTTTATACTTTCTGGTTCACGGGGCCATAGTCGATGCGTGGGTTGTGTTCCTCATACCACACGGGGTGTCCAAAGGTCTTCCTCTTCCTACGGCAGTTTTCTTGGCTTCGTTCGGAGGGCTTGGGAATGTGATCGGTCGCATCGTTCAGGGACCCGTAGTGGACAAACACTGGATATCTTCAGTCGATCTGACGATAGTCTTGAATATCATCAACAGCATCATCTTTATGATTGATCCGCTGCTGAACGGTTTTGTTGTCCTTGCAGTTGGCGCGTTTTTCGGAGGACTCACATTGGGAGCCAGAACTTCTCTATCAACAGTCATGGTAAAAGATTACATCCCACCACCTCGATTTGCTTCAGCGTATGCCCTTACAAGCATCTTTTACGGAATTGGTGAACCACTTGGGGGTCTTCTTGCAGGTTAGTACATTATATCGTGTTGACCTTAAAGACACTATACAGTGTGTATCAAAAACAAGGTAATCCATGTTTAGAGCTTAAATATTGCCAGCTACTGTTATTATAGAGATTTATATGTAAAATATCCCTACAGAGTAGCTTTTTCTCTTTCCAATGATACCTCACTTGCGTCACAAGTGTCATACATGACCGAGTATATTGCTCTTAAAGAGAACAATGTCGAGTCACACTTTTTTTCCAAGTTTTGGTCAATGAATGAAAGAATGAAAATATCGATGAATGGGTTCATATATTGAAGTTGAAAGGTTTTCTCACATTTTATGCATGTTATGCCGAAACTTGGAAAAAGTGTGACTTGACATTGTTCTCTTCAAAAGCAATGTACTTGGTCATGCATGACAAGTGAGGTATGGAAAGAGAAAAGGTTACTCAGTAGGGATATTTTACTTATAAATCTCTATAACAAAAACAGTTGGCAATATCTTAGCTCTAAGCATGGATTACCTTTTTTGATACACACTGTACAGTATAACACTGTGGAAGCAAATTGTCAAACTTTGCTATATGACATTATCTGACAGTGTTTGAATGGTCAAATAAACACAGAACACAAAACTTCGTGCATGTTATTCTGTTACTCGTAAATCATGTAGGGCCTTCGGATTAAGATGGGCACATGACTTATTGCCAGCTGACGAAAATTCTGCAACACAACAGTCTATTGAGGAAAACTGGAATGGTCGCACAAAGCGCATAACTGCATTTTATTGCAGGGCGTCAGTTTTAAACTTTATCAGAGACACTGGTAGCATGAGGAATCATGTAGCTCTGATTTTGTTTTTTTAACTGGAAACATTGTTATACGATTCCTTTATAGGTAGGAAATCTCATTTGCAACCCTCCCATAACAGAGCAAAACATTTATGTCCCTAGGCTATTTATAAAGGACTTGTCTGTGAAATCTGAAGATCAGAAATAACCTAGATTTTGACAAATGCGCAAAATAGTTTTGTAGTGTACGCACTAGGCACACTGTTCCAAATCTCACTCTGGTACATGCACCCTTCATCTCTTAATTAATATACTTATATAATTTTGAGGGAGAGAGATGATTTCAATTTTGCTTTCGCCATATTATAAAGAAAATGTATCTTCAAGTTTTACTAATAATATGATAGATAATGGTGAATCTAAATTGCATAATTTTTAACAGTGTTTACTCATTTGAAATATGAACATTGGCCTTTAACACTTGTATGCATTAAACATGGGTGAGTGGGAGTATTCACATTTTCAAGTGTTATTCCCCCAGTCAGATATTGAGCTGAATCAAATGAACATTATCTCCCAATGGAGCAATAATGTAGGGACAAAATCAATGGTCAACTGTCTTTTTTTAACACAGATGTCACTTCTTGTTAGAAAGTTGGATTTTGTCTCGAAAACTTCACTGTTAATGTTAAGTTGTCCATTCAAACCCTATATTATGTAGCTTAGATATCAAAGTTTGACATTTTTTCCTTCTAATTGAAGCTCCACAATGTTAAATTGTGTCTTTAACGCTTTGCCCCATTTTTCTTTTCATTTCAGGTTTGATAGCACTTTACGGAAGTCTCAGCGTGTCTTTCATGGTTCTCGGGGGTCTGGAAGATTGGTGTATGTGATATACATTGACCTTCGTACGTCGTTCAGGCAACTCAAGGGACAGGACGTAAGCTACGGGGGGGGCGGGGGGGGGGCACGTGCCCCACAAATTACGTGTCGCCCCCCCCCCGGTGCCCACACAAAATTATGACCTGTGAAAAATGTTTGACTGGGATTGGCAGAAAAACAAATAAGAAAATTTTCGGCGGCTGGCGCTGCACGGAAAAAAAAACAATTGACCTGCGGATTTATATACTATTGCCTTCGCTACGTCATCAGGACTCAAGGGACAGGGACGTAGCTACGGGGGGGGGGCGGGGGGGGGCACGTGCCCCCCCCCAGGTGCCCCACAAAAATTTTATGACCGTGAAAAATGTTTGACCTGGGATTGGAGAAAAAACAAATAACAAATTTCGGAATCTGGGATTTGGAGATTTTTTTTTTCTCACTACCAACCCCCCCCCCCCCCGCTGATCGAGTTTTCGGCGGCTTGGCGTGACCGGAAAAAAACAATTGACCTGGGATTTGGTGCCCCCCCAAAAAAAATTTCAAGGCCCCCAGTGCCCTCTGCTGAAAAAAATCCTAGCTACGCCACTAGCAAGGGACAGCGCTCAATCCCTGAAAGATTTCATGAAGATGGGACAACCGCGCGGTTTATTCTGAAATAGAACTTCATGTGTTTACAGAGTCGGGTTAAGTTAAATGTTACTGAAAGTTTTATCATGTGGAACTCAGTTAAAGGTAAATGACATGATTGGGGTAGTCCTAAACTTGGGCTGAAACTACTCTACGTGTAGAATCAAGTAAACTATGCAAGGATTCTCCTGTGAAAATCTTGTAGTCAAACGTTGACTCATTCTGAAATAACTTATGTCAATATCCCTCGTGGCAGGCAAACCTGCTGTGTGGCTCTCTAGTATGGGTCCTATTTCTATCGTGCCCCGATAGAATTAAAATACTAGAATGTCCATGCTTGATTCTCCGTGAACAAATAAATTAGAAACAATTCTTTCCAGCTGGAAGATCCACTCCAGGTGGTGTATAGTCGGTATATATTTCAACTCATTTGGTTCTTGAGACATTTTCAAGTGTTCCCAATCATGTAACTAACCTCATGTTTATGGAAAGTATATATTGATTTTTGTTTTGACTGCCTGACACTCTTTGAAATCGTCCCACAAGACTACACAATATTGCTGCCCGAATCATAACTCGCACTAACAGTAATATCCAGGGATAACACCACCCAAGGCAAACAATGAACCCCACCCCCCCCCCCCCCGGCCAAAGCTGATTGACTTTACCATGTTTACTGTACACGTTAGGGAGCAGATCGTCCAAAAAATACTCGACTTGTACAAATTTTATGCAAACTGGTTTACTATAGTTGTGAATTGATCAGGTAGTTGTTTAAAAAAGTGTTTAAAGTTTTGAATACCAATGTTCAATTTTTTATATTTATTGTTCAAGAATTCAACTCTTGTCATGTGTAAACTTTCAGCAATACCCGAGCAGATCATATTGTAAACTATGTTGAATAAAATTTTATAAATCGTTTATGCAGGGCCTTTTAATGACGGTTTTGTTTAATGATGGTTTTGTTTTTGTGATATACAATTTTCAGTCTAGTAATGTGGATTACTCATGGAGGTACGCAAACTTCATTCGAAAAATTTTCTTCCGTGGGGGCTGCACCACATGTTTCCCTCGGGTGCTGACGTTACTCGTGGATTTCTGTTGACTGTGATATGTCAAGTGGCCTGTATATTTAGATGGTGACAGGCCCCAAACCGGGGGTGGTGTGGGTGTTGCAGTACCTCACTTTTTCTGTAAGGGTGCCTAACATCGCCTACAAAACTTAAAGGTTGGGGTGATATGTACCCTTTACAGATTCCTCGGATCCTAGGAGGCTGGAACTGCTGGGGATCGAATCAGCACCACACTCACTGTTTTTTATTTGTAAAGATGGACTTGTCACATTGAGTTGCACCTTACAACAACCCACTTATGGAACTTGGGGAGTGTCACTGATTGAAATCGATTTTTACCTAAAATCGATTTTAACGACTGAAATCAATCCCTGGCGGGTTGCTACTATTGAAGAAACCGTTGAGACGATTTGATTTCACTATAACACGCATTTTCCATAGACCCGAACAAGAGTTAACTCGTACCTAGTCTCCAAAGGGTTAATAGCAACGACCCTGGAGTATAAATTAAATGACGTCACTGAAACTTCAGGGTTGTTGAAACAGGCACCCGGAATGTTTTTTTTCTTAGTGGAATACATGGTTGGTACCAGCAAAACTTGCGATTCACTGTAGTATACCTACATTCTAGCCCAAACATTCAAGTGTTTCATTTCATTTAATTTCATTTATTGGTTTCTGCAACTCTTTCATGAATCATCATTTACAAAGAAAATACATGTACATAATAATGAAAGTATTTGTACATATTGATTTCGTGATACATTAAACTATACAGTTATGAATTATTGTAGTATACTACGAAATATCTTAAACCATAAGGAGTATAAATAATGAGCAATATACATTGTATTTTCTATTATAGAAATTTTAAGGCGGTTGCAGGGGTTGACACAAAAAGCAAAGCTTTGAAAACATGATAACCCTGTAAAAGTTCTATGATTCTTATTGTACATTCTTATCACAATAGTACAAAGGTGCAATTGCGTGGGGGGGGGGGGGGCTGGGGACGGGACGGTGGGTGCTTAGCCCTTAAAATGTGTTTAAAGTTTTAATATCAGGTTAAGACTAAATTTATAAAATGTAGGCATAATTAGTGAGCATGTAATGTGAAGAAAATGTGTTCAAGTCGTATATTGATTTAATAGCATTGTTTTTAGTTTTCGTTTTAAAGAAGTCAGAAATGTTGTTTGTTTGAAGAAATCCGGTAATGTGTTCCGTATGTCAGGTCCGTGATGTCTGAGGGTTTTGTGTGCTAATGATAACCTGGGATTATCTAAGTGAATATTGTTGCATGTACGTATTGGATATGAATGTAGGCTGCTATTGTATAACAAGAAATTAGTGAATACTGGGGGAAGCATTTCACAGTGATATTTGAACATGAAAATGGCTATTTGTAGAGTATTTATATCATGTACCTTAAACAATTTCAAACGACTAAATAGAGGATCTGTGTGAGAGAGATACGGCGAGTTAATACAAATTCTAACTGCTTTCTTTTGTAATGAAAGAATGTGATCAAGTCTAGTCTTGGAACAATTCCCCCAAATAATGTTACATTAATTTATATAAGGTAAAATTCGTGCGTTGTAAATCATACGAAGGGAATGTTCTGGCAAGAAATGTTTTAACTTATACAATATTCCAATTCCTTTAGCTATTGAAGAAGATACAATGTTTACATGCTGGTCCCATGTTAAATACTTGTCTATTGTAATGCCAAAAAATTTTACATGTTCTTTTTGATCTACAGGGAGGTTATCAATAGTTACATTTTGTGGTAAATTGACATTTCTATGGGTAGTTTGAAAATGCATAACATGAGTTTTATTTATGTTTCAGGATAATTTGTTACATTTGAACCATGACGAAATGTTTTCCAATTCTAAATTCAATATATTTATTAATTGTGTTACATTTTTATGGAAAAACAAAATATTGGTATCATCAGCGAATAAAATGAGTTAACAATATCATTAATATATATTAAAAAACGGTAATGGCCCCAGAATGGAACCCTGTGGGACTCCGCAATTAATAAAAGATATTGGAGATTTTATATTATCAATACAAACATATTGTTGCCGATTTGACTGATAACTTTTACGCCATGTCCAAACTATGCCCCGTATCCCGTAATTATACAATTTGTGAAGTAAAATATTATGGTCTATAGTATCAAAAGCTTTACTAAGGTCCATGAATAAAGCAATTATGTGGTCTTTTTTGGAAAGCGAATTTATAATTTCATCTAGTAGTTTAGTTATAGCAAGATCGGTGGAGAATTTTTTTCCGGAAACCAAATTGAGCTGGGTTGAGAATGTTATTTAATGACAAAAAAGAATCCAACCTTCTATATACGATTCTTTCTAATATTTTTGAAATACTTGGCAAAAGAGAAATAGGACGATAATTTATAATTTGGGTAGGATCATCCTTTTCATAAATTGGAATTACTTTTGCTAATTTTAATAGATCAGGACAGCATCCATTGGAGAGTGATAAGTTAAAGATATGATCTAATGGTAAGGTAACATTATGAATTATTTGCGTTAAAAGTTTAGTACTTATGCCATCATGCCCTGTGGATTTTTTGGATTTCAAAGATTTGACTATTGTAAGTATTTCGTGTTGATCGGTTGGAATAAAAGACATTGTATTTTGGTTGGGTTCAAAAAGATATTCTGTAAAATGCTTATCATCGCAACTTATTTTGGAAGCTAGTTCTGGACCAATGTTTGTGAAAAAAATTAAAAGCTTGTGCAATTTCGGGCGGATTAGTAATTTCTTTGTTGTCAATTTCAATATTATCTAAATTATTACTTGGTTTATCTTTATTAATTATTTTGGTTATAGTATTCCATGTGGCATTCAAATTTCCTTCTGCGTGTTCTAATTTCTTAGAAAAATATTGTTTTTTTTTGATGTTCGGATTATGGTATTGAGAGTATTGCGATATTTTTATACTTACAAAATTTTTGTTCAGATGGGTTAGAAATATATGATTTATTGCGTTTTTTTAATTGAATGTAAAATTCCGCAAGTGATCCATGGATTTCTAATCTTATTTTTGTGTTGCTTGGTTTGGACTAGTGGTATATTTTTATCATAGTAATAAATTAGTTTATTAATGGAATATGTATAAGCTTTATTAACATCATTTTCCTCCAAAACATCGTGCCATTCTTCATTGGCTAAATCTTCATTTAAAGCTGAAACAGTATTGGAATTTTCTTTTCTATATGTTTTAGTACTATTTTTTCTAATATTATTAACTAAAATTTGTGGAGATATAGGAAATATTGGTAAATGATCAGTAACATCATAAGTAAAAACACCACTATTACTATCATTGTGAAATGAATTAGTGAATATATTATCAATTAATGTTGCAGATATCGTGGTTATCCTAGTTGGCACTTTGACATGTTTGATACAAGGGTAAAAACCATATGAAGATAATATATTTAAAAATGTATTACTATTATTATCAATGTTTTGATTCCTACGTAAGCGAGAAGTATGAGGTAAAGTGCTTTGTAGAGAGTTCGATAAATCAATATTAAAATCACCCATTATGTCAAGGAGCTTATTTTCTCTTGACATGTTGTCCAATTCCTTATCCAAATGTTCACGAAAATTTACAGGGTTGTTTCCTGGTGGTCTGTATAATGTTCCTACTATTTATTTTCTATACCCTCAATATTAATATCTTTTCTTATCTCATATTTGAATTTAAAATTTATATACATTGCCACTCCTCCTCCTCTTCCCCTTTTCCTGTCAACATGTATCATATGATAATTTGGTATATTGTATATGTCTGGGGAATTCGAATTTAGCCACGTTTCGGAAATACCAATTACCGAAAATGAAAAACTATTCAAAGAGTTCAGAAAATTTTCAACAGAGTCAAATTTTTGTTGATACTTCTTGAATTGATATGTAATATCGAAAACTAGTTAATATTTGAAGTGTTACTATTACAATTGTTACTATTGGTTGATTCAAATGTTTCTCAGAACCATATGACATGATTTGTAATACGATATTCCCTAAACACGTACGAATATCAAGAATAAAAACCGTTTGCCCCCATCGACATCGGCTGATAGAAAAAAAATATTTTGCACACTTCAGTATTATCTTACCTTATGTTGTACGGTATTGTATTAAACAATACATGATTGCAATGTAAATGTTGTGCGTCATTAAAATACGTTTTTCTTTTGTTTATTTTTTGCTTTTGTACCTGATGAAAGTGAATGAATACCATGCTATACGCAGATTGTAACGTCGTTCAAATTTCTGTCGCAACTTAAAGCCCAAGTTTAGTTTTGGGGATTTTTTGTTATTTGAAAGCTGTATGCCCCAAAGTCATAACCCTGCAATAATAGATTCTGAATGTCTTTAGTTTTTTTTAATTAATTAATGAAAAATCTCGGGGGACCCCCAAAATTTTTCACTATAGCATCTAAAGGGTTAAAAAGGCTTTAAGGTTACATGTGTTATACCTCATCTGAAAGAGCAGACTCAGCTCTTTCAGATGAGGTATAACTCATATAACCTTTTTTGGTCTTTTGGTTTTTTTTTAATTAATTAATGAAAAATGTCGGGGGGGACCCCGACATTTTTGACTATATTTTACATTATAGCATGCAAAGGGTTAAAAAGGTTATATGAGTTATACCTTATCAGAAAGAGCTGCATCTGCTCTTTCAGATGAGGTATAACACATGTAACCTTAAAGCCTTTTTAACCCTTTAGATGCTATAATGTAAAATTTGGGGGGGGGGTCCCCCAGAGATTTTTCATTAACTAATTAAAAAAACTAAAGACATTCAGAGTCTATTATTGCAGGGTTATGACTTTGGGGCATAAAGCTTTCAAATAAAAAAAAAATCCCCAAAACTAAACCTGGGCTGTATAAAGCCTGTGTTTTGTTTTGATCGTTCTGACAATTTTTTTTATCAATCATCCATAAAGTATCATCATGCCAAATATGAGAAAACAATATTCAACCTATACGTAGTTCGTCAAATTTTTAATTACTCCATTTCTTGAGCTGCGGGACATCATAAAGAATATGATACGGAAAACAATTATATCGTAACTCATCTACCTTACATCCGTAACGCCATTACATATTCATTCAAACAAGTACAACACTTTTTTGTAGTGACTAAAATATTGCCTTTCACTGCTATCCATGCTCACTTCAAAAATGTGTTCTTCAGGGAGACCAGGGGAGTGTTTCATGAAGAGTTTTGTCGGTGATTTTCTTATTTGTCGGTGAAAATCACACACAAAGCTCTTCATGAAACGCTCCTGATATCGAAACTGAGCTGGAGTCATAATAGCACAAGGGCTGTTGATGTTGAGGCTTTTACAGCACGTCGTGTATTACCTTAATTTGACCTTTACACACACTAATTCCCCGCGCGATTGCATTTTATTCACAACATCAGCAATAATCACATAAATCTGACCTTTGACCCAGTTTATTAGGAATTTGTTAACATATAGTACTCACTCATTCTCTCTAAATAATAATGAGTGAGAATATTCACTCTTTGAGGAGTGAATTTCAGAAAAGAGTGAATTTAGATTGAATTTGGAGTGAATTTGGAGTGAAAATTTGTATTTTTCACTCATTTTGGAGTGACCTCAGGGATCACTCGAAATCTCCGAGTGATCCCTGAGGTCACTCCAAAATGAGTGAAAAACAGACATTTCCACTCCATATCACTCATTATTTTTTAGAGAGTTCGAGACTTGATTCTGCTCACCGAAAATCGTTAAAAATGAAATTTTCCTCCTTTCATACATTTTCATTTTGGCAAGAGGACTAGTTCCCAAGCGAGCCATAATGACGTTTTAAACTGCGTTCCTGAATAATAATGGTGTATTTCTGGTGGTACGTTTACTCTTGTCTGATTAGAACACAAACCCCACGAGCCAGATGTCATAACCCACGCAGCTCAAAATTTGCACAACACGTTAAAAAAAGGAGACAAGGGAAAAAGGGGAAAATGAAAATTATGTATTCCATTGATAACTATGCATGTTATTGGCATTCATAATCACACTTGCTCTAATTTGGGCAAGTAGTGTAATGCATGGTTGGGACCAGCAAAACTTCCAAATCACTATCATGAGACTTTGGTAGTTAACCTACATTCTAGTGCAAACATTTGTGTGTTTCTCTGAACCATATGACAGGATTTGTAACTGATATTGTCTAAGCACGCACGAATATCAAAAATTAAAAAAAAATTGCCCCCATCGACATCGGCTGATAGAAGAAAAATTATGTTGCATAATTAAGTATTATCTTACCTTATGTTCTTTTGTATTGAACAATACATGATTACAATGTAAATGTTGTGTGTCATTGAAATACGTTTTTCTTTTGTACATTTTTTGCTTTTGTACCTGATGAAAATGAATAAATACCATGCTATACACAGATTGTAACGACGTTCAAATTTCTGTCGCAACTTACGTTAAAGCTTGTGTTTCGTTTTAATCATTCAGACAATTATTTCATCGATCATCCATAAAGTATCATCATATCAGAAAACAATATTCAACCTATACGTACTTCGTCGAATTTTTCATTCCTCCATTTCTTGAGATGTGGGACATCATGTGTTCAAGTGAAATAAGGCTTAACATAATAATTTACTCGTGCAATTTATTTACTAGCGTACTATTGTGGTACAAAATTGTGGCACGCTTAGAATAAATGTCAGCAAGTCATAATTATTGCAATATATGTTTGTGTGTGTTTGTGTCTGTGTATTTACGTGTATGTATGTTTGTATGTGTTTATGTTTGCGTTTGTATGTGTATGTGTGTTTATGTGTGTGTTTGTGTGTTTGTTTGTGTGTGTGTCCAGTTCAGTGCAAATCTACATTTATGTTGATTACGTAATGGGGGTAGTATAGCCAAGGAGCTGAAGGAGTGGAACCACGCATTTCTCCATTGTCAAAAGTTATATGTTATTATTCCGCAACTTACTGATATCCTAGTGTTTAGACAAAAGCGCTCATATATTCAGGGTTCAAACTCCTACATCAACTGTTTGCTAGTGGCGTACCGTGGTTCAACTCACGAGGGGGGCACCCGGTGGCTCACCCGAAATTGCATTTTCAGATGGTGGATATGAAGCATTGCGTACTCCCAAGAGTACGGTACAGGGCTACTGCATTTGTGTTTGTGTGTGTGTGTGGGTGTGTTGTGTGTGTGTGGTGTGTGTGTGTGTGTGTGTGTGTGTGTGTGTGTGTGTGTGTGTGTGTTGTGTGGGTGTGTGTGTGTGGTGTGTGTGTGGTGTGTGTGTGTGTGTGTGTGTTGTGTGTGTGTGTGTGTGTGTGTGTGTGTGTGTGGTGTGTGTGTGTGTGTGTGTGTGTGTGTGGTGTGGTGTGTGTGTGTTGTGTGTGTGTGTGTGTGTGTGTGTGTGTGTGTGTGTGTGTGGTGTTGTTGGTGTGTGTGTGGTGTGGTGTGTGTGTGTGTGTGTAGTGGTGAATGGGTGGGGGGATAAATCAGAAATTAGTAATCATTTGTGAAGATCGTGAGATGTTAGATTTTGAGCTGCACTAGCACTGATGTATAGGAACGTGTGTAGCTTACTAACTGGGGGTTGTAGAGTGGTGATATTCGATGTGTAATGACATTGTGAAAGACCACTATCTGATGAGCATAAACGCCATTTGGGGTGATAAATGAAGACAAGATAGCCATTAACTTCCGAAACACATTATTCCTAACCACTTTCAACATAGGGCATCGTCATTGCTAGTGAAGTGGGAGGTTAATAAGAATGGTCAATATCTTCTCAAGAACGGGCCTTTTTCTTTCCGAGAAAAGGAGGGAAAACAAAACTGGAGACTTTATAGGAGAGGAAAAACCAAGATATCTATGTGCATTCAAAGAATACGGAAAAATAAGAGAGAAAATAGTAAAGTTTCAGTAAATTTGTTGAATCGAACAAGAGTTTATGAATGTTCAGTTGATCTAATCCTTAATATGGAGGATTCCTAAATTGGCAATCTCTGCCACTGTTTGTAATGAGAGTGTGCAGAAATTTGTGCACAAAGTTTCAAAAATCTAAATCTCTTTCTTTTGCTACAGTAAAATTAATTCTGTGTGCTTTTCTGAAAGAATTGTATTACTTTTTCCAAAATGACATTTCAGAAATTGATTTGCAAACGTGGAAATTTTGAGTACGAGCCCTATGAGGAGTTCTCCGAATTGTCATCATAGTAGAGGCGGAGTTGCCAACTAAGATCCTCCATAATTAGGCCAAAATAAAACTTTGAACTTAGAACGGTTCAGCCCAAATATGCTAAAACCTTCTCTGTTTTCTTTCTCCTACGGTTCTCTATATTTCTGAATGGAGATAGATCCTGGTTTCATTCCATTTAACAAAACTTATAAATTAAAAAAAAAGAATATGATCAAGGTACTAAAATTGCTGTCTTTAAGAAGGTACTGCGTATGTCCCACCCACTTACCGGTGTTACACTTACACGACATCGATTTACTTAAATCAATAAAAGAAACTTCAATAATCACCTTCTTTTTTCGTCCTCCTCGCCGCTCTTCTTGTCTTCTTCTTCTTCTTCTTCTTCTTCTTCTTCTATCCTTCTTCCCCTTCTTCTTCTTCTCTTCTCCTTCTCCTTCTCCCCCTTCTTCTTCTCCTCTCTCTTCCCCTCTCCACCTCTTCCTTTTCCTTCTGCTCTTCTTCTTTTCTTCTTTCTTCTTCTTCTTGATGCTTGTTTTTCTTTTCCTTCTTCCCCTTCTTTTCTTTCTTCTTCTTCCTTCTTCTTCTTCTTCTTCTTCTTCTTCTTCTTCTTCTTCTCTTCTTTTTCTCCTCCTCCTTCTTCATCTCCTCCTATTCCTCCTCCTTCCTCCACTTCCTTTTCTTCCACCTCTTCATTTTCTTCTCCCCCCTTCTTCTTCCTTTCTTTTTTCTTCTTGTTGTTGTTGTTGTTGTCTTCTTCTCTTCTCTTCTTCTTCTTTTCTTTTTTCTTCTTCTTCTTCTTCTATACTTCTTCGTCGTCTTCTTTCTTCTTGATGCTGTTCTTTTCTTTTCCCCTTCTTCTTCTTCTTTCTCTTCTTCTTCTTCTTCTTCTTTCTTCTTCTTCTTTCTTCTTCTTCTGCTTCTTTCTTCTTCTTCTTCTTCTTCTTCTCTTTCTTCTTCTTCTTCTTCTTTCTTCTTTCTTCTTCTTCTTCTTCTTTTGTTTCTTCTTCTTCGTTCTTTCTTTCTCTTTTTCTCTTTCTTTGCCTCTTCTTC
>JZLH01S0503961.1:154926-178131 GCA_001188425.1 Eucidaris tribuloides
TAGAGGTTGCAGTAGTATTAGTAGTGGTAATACTACTACTACTACTACTACTACTACTACTTCTTATAGTAATAATAATAATAATAATAATAATAATAATAATAATAATAATAATAATAATAATAATAATAATAGCTTTTATTTACCTATAGGGTAGCTACTTCAATCAAATTGACTGTTCTTCCAGCGGGACCTGCATAATATAAATGTTATTATTACCCTTCTCTGTTCTAGAATGCCGAGCGCCGGGCTAGAAAGCAGAAGGTACCATTTTCAAAAGGTCTTTGGTATGACCCAGCCGGGGCTCGAACCCGCGACCTTCCGGATATGAGGCGGCCGCTCTAACCAACTAGGCCATCACACCAGTTGTAGTGTTGGTGGTAGTACTGGTGGTGGTGGTGGCAGTAGTAGTAGTTCTTGTTGTTGTTGTTGTTGTAGTAAGAGTATGCCTAATAGTATGGTAGTGCACTTGTGTCATGGTAGTAGTAATTATTGTAGTTGTAATGGTAGTAGAGATGCAGTACTTTGTAACAATTCATAATTACGTTCGTATTTTACTTTAACCTACTTGTATGATAATTGTATGTTTATATCTTATTTTATTGTGTTAATGAGCCAGGGCTTCGTGGTAGACCAGTCTATATATTGTACTGAATGAACTACCCTGTCACTCGTAATATCTCAAATAAATTAATAAACAAAATAGATAAACCTACATAAAACAAAATTTGTACAGCAACACCAGTGCATACATAATGAGTGACCACATGCACACCAGGAAGTCCAATTAAATGATGAATATTAGATGCCCAATATTAACAGCAGCAACAACAACAACAACAATATTGCAAACTTATAAATGTGCATGCGTCATATTATGTTGTCTCATATGTTCGGCAACCAAACTTTCGACTATGTCAGACAACATGCATATTTATTGCTTCTTGTTGGCACTCTATTGGAGGGTAGATTCTGAAGACATTATGAAGTATATAACGGTTAGACGAATTACTTACATTTCGCCATCCTGCAAGGGGTGACTCCGTGGAACGCTGTTTTACAAAATGCGCATGCCGCAAACTGACAGACTGGACAGTGGGCCAGGTTGCTGTCTTGGTCTTTGACAACAAGAGTGTTGCATCCCTTGTAAGGACAGGTCACCACATAGTCTGTGTCCTTCAGAGAGTCTTCCCAGTAGAGATTTTGATTGTAGAGCTGGTAAAGAGGCGGAGCTACAAGTTCTTTGACCTGTTCAAACAGTATGTAGAGAGATTAGTAATACTAATCCACATTTCAAGTCTGTTCATCAATTCAGTGGTGGCTTGATTTATCTCACACGAACAGAAATTGTCCTTATCCCCTCCATCCACTTTGCCCCATTCGGCACATCCTCCCGTTCAACCCTATTTCTATGTCTACTTCCCTTTCCTTCTGATTATCCACCTAAAAACTCAAATGCCCTTTTCAAAACATGATTAACATCCCTCCTCAACTGTCCACACCACCACGCTTCTTCCAAACCCAACATCTGCATTAAATCCTCAGTCTTTTTCCTGCCCATCAGCTTCACACCACACATCGTTTTCTCAGTCCTTCACAGAATCCCCATCTTTTTTTTACTCAAACACAATGTCTCAAGCGACTCTTTCCTTTAATCTCCAGAGAAACCCTTTCCCAATATAACGACTCTCCGTATTACCAAGACTTCACCCAAGCAAGCTTGCTGCCACACCTACCCTCCAACCTCCACTCACACTCACCCTGTCTCCCGAGTACAACTCTGTCACATTTTCCACCTCGTCACACAATTTTTTCATCTATTCCACATTCCTCCTGGTCTGTTTTCTCACATTTTCCACACACAAAATCTCTTGCCAGCCTCTGGGTCACTCTTTTCATCTTTGTGCGTCTCCCATGAATCCATTTCCCACATTTCTCACAAAACATGAATTTGACCTTACCCTCTTTCCACACATGCAGCATGGGTTTAACTTACTCACTGATACTTCTTCCTTTGCTCCACTCGCCATTAATGTTGTCTTCTCAAGATTTACCTTCTAACTCTTGCTCTCAAAGGCCACCTTCTATGTCCAAAACTTTTCCTTCATTCCCTCCATCGTCTCACTCATCAAAACTAAGTAATCAGCATACAACATCTCGTTCATCACTCTCCGTAACAATTGCAAAATCAGCGGCGACAACATGGAACCTTGATGCACAACCACTTTAATCTCAAACTCCTTGGACAACTCAGACCCAACCCTAACTCTTGTGTTTACTCATCACCGCTCTTTAATCATTTCCTCCCATATATCTCTGTTTCTCATCACCCACTCCATCACTTTTCTCGGAACACCATCAAAAGCCTTCCTATTGCAGTCTCCTCAGAATAAGCACTGCATCCATCATTCCTTTCCCTGGCATAAAACCAAATTGCACCTCACCCACTTCGGTAATACCATGGTAAATCATAGTTTACCATGGTTTAGACAAATTTACCATGGTGTTACCATGGTAGTACTATGATAGTACCATGGTTATACCATTGATGGTAAACCATGGTAATACCATGGTTTATTTTTATAAGGGACCACCACAGTCAGCGCCCACTCATCCGTCATCCCTCTTTCATCTCAAACTCTCTGACACAGCTCCATGATTACGCCAATCCACTCCACATGTCTCTCTGCACGCAATAGTCATCTCAACCCACACACAGCATCCTACCCTGTTTTCATTTGCCCCGTTGCCTTCACAACTTCTTCCCGACTAATCCAATCAACCAGCCCTTCCATCACGTCAGCTTCTACCCCCTGATCCCTTTCATTCCCCTCATTCATGATTCTTTGTGCTCTTTTCAAACTCTACTTCTGTTTTTAACACTGAAGCTCAGCTTTCCATCTCTTCCTGCTATACATCTGCCCTCTTCTACATCCTTGCCTCCTTCTCATTGCCTTCACTTACTTTTATACCTTGTTTGAATTCTCATTCAACTCACTTAACCCCCTCTTAGTCTCCTCCCTCGTGTATTCTGCAACCACTTTCTGCGCTAGATACATGTTCTTGCAACTATTTTGACTTTCCTCAGTACCATTTTTAATCATTTCTTTGCGTGCATTCTTTTCTCACAATCGCCTCTTTCATCTCCTCATTCCACCGCCATGTGTCTCCTCTATCCCTCCGTTCTTTCTTTTTTTCCCGCAAACGTCATCACAACACTTCTACTTTAAAACACGCCCACATATCTGGCGGCCCAGGGCTCAGAAGCTCTCCAACCTTCTCCTTAAAACTCTTTGTTACATATTCTTCCTTTATCATATCAATATTCCTTCCTTAGTTTAGCATTGCCAAAATTCTACTCTTAGGAAACACTGACTCCTGATTGAAATCTGCTGAAATTATTGAATTAAAAAAAATGACTGACTGATTTATACCTGATTTGGAAAGGCAGGCATTTCGCAATCTCTGTCCAGACATGTCACGCCCTTCACGTCTCCCTCCTGTATTTTCTTCTCAAAGCGTTTCCTTGCGCATGCTCTACAGAAGACATGTTGGCATCCACTTAACTTGATGCAGTCTGTCCCGAGGTTCTCCTCCTTGCACAGGCCACAGACATGTAATGAAGCGTTAAAGAGGTGCTGTTGAACTTGACGTTTGTGATCTAGGATGTGGCTGACGAATTCGGAATTGGTTCCTATGTCCAGAATGGCTTGGAAGTTTGATGCACCCGTTGCAGCTGTTCTGTTAGATTTTAGCTGCAAAAAGTAAGTATTCACATATTCGGTTTTGTAAGGCTATTTCTCATAACCACACGTGCTGCAATACGCCAAAGCCTCATGAATCTCTTCAGTAAAGAAACTATCCTGTATGTGTAGGATTGGTCAACACTAGAGTGTTATAAATGAATCGTTAGCTAGAGCAAAGTATATACATTTTTCTCATGTTTCATGTTTTACTTGGGGAAAAATATATGAACATGCACCCCCAATACTTGAAGAATTTCATTGGCTACCCGCGGGAAACAGAATTGCTTATGAAATTATACCAGTATTTTAATCTTTACACAACTGTGTTGCAAGACATTTATTAACATGTTTACTCCATTCTTGTTTACCTGCAAATTTCAAACAGTGTGGAATAAGTTGCCGAAGGAGTTGTGCTCACCAGCTTTGATATATATCTTTAGAAAGGAGCTTAAAACATTTTTTATTCTCCCAAATCTGTAGGGTTATTTTTGATGTACATCACATTGGTCAAGTCTAAAAATTGGAAATAAATTTTATAAGAACTACTTGCATTATTTTGTTTGTTTTCGGCCGTAGTTTGTGACTCAAACTAACTTTAATGTGCAGTGAATTTTTCTGGCAACGTAAGGTACGGTTGGTCTGATCCTCGGGGGGGGGGGGGGAGGAAGTGGGAGTCTACTAATACCACAGTCTGTTAACACCGATGCATTACCGTGATACATAGTTTTACTTACTCTAATGATGTGTGCAGATCCCACTCCTCCTACAGCTCCTTTTAGCTCGATGTCCTCCTCCCCATCTTCAGCAAGAGGATCAGAGGAGCTAAGCCAGTCCACAGTTTGACTCCGAAGGAATTTAACCCACTGTAAGACGACGGCTTTGTTTTCATTATCAATCCAAATCTGGTCCAACTTCTCTGAAAGTACTCGAAGCTGAAAAAAATCAAAACTATAATATATCTATATCTGAATGAAGATTTTACACACATTGTTAAAGTACAAGGATTAAGAATTTAAACCGGCTTTCATTCAGGTATATACAAAATTTGTGTTGAAATCCATTTCAATTGAATTCATATATCTATGTAAAACTGTATCTATTCATCTGTATGTATATTACACAATGACACTGCAGTTCAACGAATCTTTATGCAGGGATGTGTGAAAGGCCATCAGCATATGTATTCAGGACTTAAGGCGTTAACATTTAACTTTCCTATAATTCGTAAACAATTGGCCACAGTGGCGTAACTACGGGGGGGGGCGGCACGGGGGGGCCAAGGGGGGGGGTACTGGCCCCAATCGTCCGGCAAAAAAAAGGAAACGAAAGGGAAAAAGAAACGGAGACAAACTAAATCGGGGATAGCCGTGATAGAAATTGATCTTAAATCACCTTTGGAACTAGTCTTATTATAGTTCTCCTGTTAATTATACTTGTTCTTTACATCCCCCTCCCACACCTCCCCCGCTCGGTCGCGTCGCTCCCTCGCTATTTCCGTCAAGCCCCCCCCCCGTAGCCCTCCTAAAATTTTTGCTCTAGAACCGCGCCTGGCGGTCTCACGTATATTGTTAATCGTGGCAGAGATGTCATATCCAGTTCAGCATTTTTCCCCATTTCGCATGATGTAAAGTCACTTTTCTCCACAGTGATGTAGTCCCACGGGGTGGGGGGGAAGGGTAAATCACGTATATTTGGTATACGAGGATGTGCCGCTGCATGGGAAGGGTGACTTTTTCAAGAAAAATCCTTGGACATGGGTCCCCTTTTCATCAAAAAGATCCTTAAGCATGTATCCCATTTTTATTTCTTTTATTTTCGGCGCGCTTCGCGCGCATACATGAAACCCTCACAGATTTCAAATTTTTGGCACGCTTCGCACGCAAACATATCCTATTTTCAAATTTCCGGCGCGCTTTGCACGCAAACATATAATATTTTCAAGTTTTGCCCATGTGCGCCAAAAAAATTGGGAAACCCCTTTGCCTATTGACGGCAAAAGGACCTTTAGATGTGGGTATGGGTTCGGACTTCTCAGTGGCATAGAGTAACCCCCCCCCCCCCCGAAATCCAGATATTTCATCGCTCGCACAGGAAATGTAATCTTGTAGGCCGTTTCATAAATCTGAATGTGTGTTTAAATCTTTGACGAGTGTATTTCTAGCATATTCACAACACAGACATATCTTTTGTAGCATGCATATTTTGATAAGCAATTATGCTTGCTATTAATCCACCCGTGTAGGAATAGTGGATGCAATATTGCAGATACATTCATCCAATATCGGAATTTTGTGTAGAAATTCCTCCTCCAAAATGTATCCACTGAGCGCCCTTATGACGCATTAATTTCAAATTAGAAAGAGGGGTTATATAAACTGAATAACAGACCTGTAGCCGGGTGGGGGAGGTGTGAGTACGCACCCCAAAAATCTGATACGTCAACTTAAAAATAAAAAATACGTATTTTAATCATTATAGGTTTTTAACTATTGTTGACTGTTCATTTCACGAAACTATAGTGTTAAGAGAGGGTCAAAATATAGTTATAAAACCGCTAGAACTCGTCAGCTTGACTCCCGATAATTATCACCATGTTGTGAAATAACCTGCCATCAGCAATTCATAGTAACAAAATTATACCACAGGAGGGGCAAAAAAGAAGTTTAAAAGAGGAGTGCTTTTTAATTATTGTCGATTGTCCATTTCACAAAACAATAGTGTTATCAGAGGGGTAAATCAAACTCATAAACCGCTATCGCCCGGAACCCTACAAGGGATTGTACGGTGGGCCCCTCGACCCTGCCTGTTAGGATGATAAGTCCCGCTTTCTTGATATACCCACCCCATGAAAAATTCTGGATAACGGTGTAAATAAACACTTATGATTCCGTTTTGTTCTCAACTTACAAGTTATTTCTAATTACTTTGAAATAATACACCACAATAACGCTTTTTCTTCCCGGATTTTCAAAGTTTCCAAAATCGCTCGCTCGCTACGCCCGCTCGCGGAGATTTTTTTTAAACTCAATATGGAAATGGCGTTTTAATTACAAAAAAGCTGAAAAAGTTTATATACTTTAACAAAAAACATTGCAAAAACTTAAACATTTCAGTACCACTATAACGTGCACTTGGCGTTCGCAGCATTTTAAATCCACCATCTGAAAATACCGTTTCGAGAGAGCGACTGGGTGCCCCCCCCCCATGAGTGGACCCACGGTACGCCTCTGATTGGCCGTAATATTCCACTTGAAATTAAAGCATTGTGATCTTTATCGGTCCCTCTGCCAGTCTGTCACAAATATAAACTTAGTGCTAATTGAAATTTAAGGCACATCCGATTAGAGCATAATGTCCTCTTTACAGTCAGGTGATCGATGATTTATAACTAAATATACTAACTCTGTCTTCGACAAGTATATTTTACAGCAGCCTACTTATAATTTTCTTCACATCTACTACACACCTTTATCATAGAAAAAATAATGTTACAATACTATATTGATAGCGATTTATAGCTTACCTGTTCTTGAGAGAGCCATTTGCATGACAGAGTAAATTCTGGTGCACTCTTGGATGGATAATCAGCTGGATACTGAAAGTTTAATTCTATGGCAGGAAAAGAACTCATCAACAGAAGCCAGGAATCTTCATTCTTCACCAAGTCAATACCTAAAAGCAAAAACAAAATAAAATAATAATGTTGTTGTTGTAGCATTTTTTTTAAATGATACCCTGTGTATTTGTAAGATCACAAACGGCAGATCTATAATTTTCAACACACATTTCACAAATGAGAGACCAGCAGGATTCGAAACTGTCAATATCCAGAGCCCGGGTATTTGTTCCAAAGTTCATTTATATGCATGACTTCCAACAACTAGGGACAGACCGGAGGTATTGTCGCTGCCCTTAAAACTGTAGATGACAGGTTCAAATATCGCTGGTTTCTTTGTATATTTTTCCAATTTCAATTGTAGACTGAAGTATTTGTTGAAGTTTGGCAATTGGCACCATTGGCATCTACAGAAGCCTGACTCAGGGAACTCTCTCGCAGTATATGCAGAAAGTGAAATGTCAGAAAAGTAGGAATACACCTAATTCTGGTCAATTAGTTCGGACCTTCTTAGTAGATGAAAAAATTGATGGTGTATTTAAATCAAAGTTAACTGAGTCTTATTTTTTTTTTTATTTATACTGGATTTATGTGTGGAATTTTTAGTACCTAGTCCATCTTTAGTCGGGCTGCAAATGAAACAAATGGCCACATGAAAAAAAAATCTAATAAATTGCAGATTTTTTTTCAGAGTTCAATTTAAAAAAAATACAGTTCTTCCTGTTCTGTTTTGTTTTTACTGAATGTCTAGTCTTCTAGAGTCTGCACACAGAATTCACTTCAGAACATAACAAAACAAAATTATTCCGTCACAACAATTATCAGTAATGCTAATACAAAAATATACAGCAACTTCAAAAATAAATCATTATGTGTCAAACAATTTCACTGGCTCTAAAAGGTATAATTTATGTTCTGTCTTCCTCTATTTAACAAGTTTAGATACAAAACGAACCTAAACACTTTGCTTCTTGAACCATCCGACCCGTTAATTTGATGCAGCAAGTTGGTGGCATTTGAATGCTGGCATGAAAGCTTCCTCCATTGTTGTCCTCCAGGAGGGTGAAGGTTTCCTCATCACCAGAGATAGCGGCCAGGGCAAGGAGCTCATCTTGTTGGACTTTCCTATCCTCATCCATACTGTTGGCAAACTAGTAACTAAACGTCACCTCATGATTGATGCAAAATGAACGAGAGAAGGATGGGTAGATTAATCTATTTTTCCATTAATTAACTATCTATTAAGTTACGTATCTTGAATTTATGCATTTATAAAACATAATTTATTAATTTATTTGTTTATATGTTTATTTATCTATATTACATTTAATCGTCTAATCATAATTAATCGATCAATTATATGGGCAGATGTTTAATAAATATATTTATTCGAATTTATTCATTCATAAATCTATTTGTTCATTGATTGTATTAGTTGATTTATTGATTTTTTTTGATTTTTTCTAGTTGGCAAACAATGTTTATTCGATTCCAGTATATTTGAAAAAAGTCTACATTTGTATGTTGTGGCATGGTTGGCGATTTTTTTTTTTTGGGGGGGGATGATTTAAATTATTTCAATCAATAAATCAATTTGATTTGAATCACAGATTGTTTTTAAGAATTCATGATTTAAATCCGCGATTTAAAGGCAGTGGATCTCATTTGCAAACATCCCGGCAGACCAGGAAAAAATATAACCAATGCCCTTAGACTATTGATGATGAAGGGCATGTCTGTGAAATCTGGGGGTCAGTGATTGCCTAGAATTTGAAATATGCAAAAGAAAAACAATAGCCGTTTAGTGTACGTTCTATGGTAGAATTATTTTCTCGCGAGAAAAAAATCAAATCGGAGTCTAATGGTCACTATAATTCCATTAAAACTGAGTTTCTAGCTCCTATATTTTGCTAAAGGTTCCCAGATGGCATTTTCTTCTAAATGCAATCGTATTTACACCATGTTAATTTTTAGGCATGCAAAAGAGATCCACTGCCTTTAAATTGTCATTGATTGAAATCGCCATGCCTGGTTGGCAGCGCCTTGAATATCTTCTTTCGATGGTACGTGCGCGGTATAAATTATCATCATCATCATTATCAGTATGTAATTTCAGAAAAGACCAAATAGCTTCACCTCTGACAACTCTTAAACAGAGGCTACCAGCTCAAAGTAGGTAGCGGCTACTTTGAGTCAGACAAGTACATGGCAGGCATCTAGCCAAGATGGAGGTACTACTATGGACACGCTCACCTCATCCCTTCCCCATCCCCCAAATTACTTCAAATTTTGGCCACAACAAGACGTCTGTTTGCCACAAAAATAACATGTTCAAATTACGCATCGTCATTCGTCATATATTGGTTTATTTTTATACTTTTGATTAATATACAAATCTTCAACGTTAATTTACGACATATATGCCGAAGTTGTCACTCAATTTTGGAAATCACACAAGTCAGTCTTAACAGAATTCTACACAATCATTCTTCAAGTTTGAACACTGATCATAATTAAATATTTCTGCAAACAATGTAATAAACTTGCCAAAAAACCTGACTTTCTACCGAGTTGAAATAGAGTCTCATCAGCAGTTAGGGTGAGAGTTAGAAGAGGGTCCAATGTATTGAGACCATCATCTGATTCGGACTGGAGTTGGCATACTTAAAGAGTTATACTTGGGCAAGCTCCCACGCAAGCTTATTCTTGGTCGTTTCTTGCATTTTAAAATCTATGTGTGTAACATTGATTATATCTAGTTGTCTGCACGATCACCCACTTAAAGGGCGCAGCTCGCACTCTGGCACTCAATGTAGCTTTGCCAGCCGCTGAAACTGTCACTAGTGCCGTACAGAATCTGACATTTTATCATAACTACCCTAACACTGGAAACAGGGCTACAAATATCTCCCATTAATATTCCATATATATTCGGGACTTACCTTTAATTTTGTCGACGTCCTAATGCAGTGGTACAATGTTCTCCCGGGAATCTCCTGCGTTTGAATAAAATCGCTTGCTGCCCGGCAGAATATAAACATTCTTAGTGATTGGTCCGGAGTGTCGCAATCATATCGCGTCGATCTAATCTGAGCTCTGTTGCAATAGCGCAAAGTCCATTGACGTCAAAAACACGAGGTTCCTTCCACGTTCAAGGGTGATTAGCAGGAAGGCTCTTCTATCTCCATGGTGATATACTATATTGATACTACGGAAGATAATTAGGTCGGCAGCCCGGGAGGTTTATTCAAGTGAAAAGCGCCCCAACAACTGACCCCATAGGTTGAAAGGGTTCCACCCCTAGATCACGAAAATGCATTCCTGCCGGGTCAGAGTCGGGGCTTTCCTGCCAAAAAGCCGCTAAGTATTGCCAAAATTAGCCCAAATCCCAATTTTTCATGATTTCTACTATAATGCATGGAAAAAGCATGTGTTAACGACAAAGACCTATGGTTTGTGGTCATTCGTCACCGTAATACATTGCTTTCCTTGTAATAAAACTTACTTGAGCCATTTCATTGGAGGAGGCCGCAAGATTTACCTGAAAATCAGCCAAAATGTGCTAAAATTAGCTAAAATACCCCCTTTCTCCACGTGTTCTACCAAAATCCGTTGTTAAATTGAACAAGTCTGAAAAGTCCCAACAACTGACCCCATAGGTTGAATGAGTTTTACCACTTAATTACGAAAATGCTTTTCTGCGGGGTTGTTTCCATGGTTTTCCCGCCAAAAGCCGCTAACTATATTCACCGATCTCTAAAACAGGCTACCCTGTCCTACACGCTTTCTACTACAGCAGACCCTGCGTGAAAAATTAGCAAGTCTGAAAATTCCCAACAACTGACCCCATAGGTTGAGAGGGTTTCACCCCTGAATCCCGAAAATGCATTCCTGCCGGATCACAGCCGGGGCTTTCCCGCCAAAAAGCCGCCAAGTATGGCCAAAATTAACCAAAATCCTCATTTTTCATAATTTCTAGTATTATACACGGAAAAAGCACGCGTTCAAGACCAAGACATAATATTATGTTGTGTGGTCATTCGTAACCGTATTACATTGCTTTCCTTGCAATAAAACTTGCTTGAGCCATTTCATTGGAGGAGGCCGCCATGCAGATTTACCTGCCAATCAGCCAAAATGTGCTAAAATCAGCTAAAATACCCCTTTTCTCCACATTTTCTACCAAAATCCGTTGTTAAATCGAACGAGTCTGAAAAGTCCCAACAACTGACCCCATAAGTTGAATGAGTTTTACCCCTAGATTACGAAAATGCATTTCTGCCGGGATGTTTCCATGGTTTTCCCGCCAAAAGCCTCTAGCTAATCCACCGATCTCTAAACTAGGCTACCCTTTCCTGCTCGCCTTCCACTACAGCAGACACTGGGTGAAAAATAAGCAAGTCTGAAAAGTCCCAATAACTGACCCCATAGGTTGAAAGGGTTCCACCCCTGGAGTACGAAAATGCATTCCTGCTGGGTCACAGCCGGGGCTTTCCCGCCAAAAAGCCGCTAAGTATGGCCCCATTGTCCAAAATCGCCGTTATTGTGGTTTTCGGTATACAGCGTGTATCAAAAAAAGTAGACACTTAGAAAACAATTTATAATTTTTTTTTCGCGATTTTGAGATTATCTTTTGATATGGATATTTTGCCTTGGACCTAAGCTATCTGATGACAATGTTGGTATTGAAAGTATTTCACGCATGAGTGAGCACAACCCGCTTTTGTGCAATCAGCCAAAAATACATTTGCGCACAGAATTGTGTTCTTATATAATCAATGTTTAATGCCTCAAGACCGGTGCTGCAGAAACTCTCAACTGATGTGCATAAGGATTGAATCCTCAGCATGCTCAGAGAAGAGCTAATATCAATTTTGTGACAAAAAAGACAAAAATGAAACACTGATTCAGATATACCCCCATAAAAAGAAGAGAATGTCATGTTTGCAAGATGAACTGTGAATTTTGTTTAAAAAAAAATGCATTTTCTTCGTTTTTCAGGGGTTGGGGTTGGTTATTGAATCTGAATCATTGCTTTATTTTGCCTTTCTTGTCACAGAATTAATATAAGCTCTTCTCTGAGCATACTGAGGTTGTAGAATGTAGCAAAAGGAAGCAATGATTCAGATACAACCACCTTACCCCTTCATAAAACAGAAAATGCCGTTTTCTTCAGTTCACAGTTATCTTGCAAACATGACATTTTTGCTCTTTTTAGAGGGGGGTACTCCGAATCATTGCTTCATTTTTTCTTTTTTTTGCACAAAATGATATTACATCCTTCTCTGAGCATGCTGAGGATTCAAATACCCCCTGTGCCACATCAGGTGAGGAGATTCTGACACGCGGTCTGTGAGGCATGTAGAACATTGACTATTTTGAAGACACAATTCTAGTGCCCGCAAATGCATTTTTTGGCCTATTGACAAAGTCTGACTTGCCTCCATCATTGCCAGCGTGAAATCTCTTCAATACCAATAGTGTCATCAGATAGCTTAGGTCCAAGGTAAAATATTCATATCAAAAAATAATCTGTAGATCATGAAATATTTGCGTAATAATTTTTTTCTGAGTGTTTCCTTTTTTTTTATACACGCTGTATATCAAATATCACTGTTTGTATGGTAACCATTACCCTTTTTTCATGGGTGTTTATTATTGTGGTGCATTAATTCCATTCCCAAATTGCGCCTTTCCCGCAAAAATCGCTTTAGTGAGTTGTTTAACCGGTGGAGTATGGGTAAAAAAGGACCCAAATTGGGGAATTATTCGCCAAATCCTAGTTTTTCTGCGGTTTTCAGTGTGAGAAAATGTTAATCATCATAAATCTGATGTTGCAAGTGCATATTCATGTACATTTATCAATCTGATGCATTGATTTGTCTGTGCAAAGTGGGTTCCCGCCAAAGTGATCATAATTATTTTGATTTCATCACTACCGCTACGGTGGAAGCAAATATCCACCAAAGTGACTAAATATTATGAAAACTCACTAGCAGCCTATACATGACTGTATTGGTATTTTTTATTCCACTTGCATTTGCTTGTCCATGAAATGTTCCCCGCCAAAATTACTTAGCTAGCTATTTAAAACAGGTAGAATGATACGAATCTCACCTGAATTAACGAATTTAATTAAGGGGTCAGTCGTTGGGACTTTTCAGACTTGATTATTTTTCACGCAGGGTCTGCTGTAGTAGAAAGCGTGTTGAAGGGTAGCCCATTTTCAATCAGTGAATATAGTTAGCGGCTTTTGGCGGGAAAACCATGGAAACAACCCGGCAGGAATGCATTTTCGTAATCTAGGGGTGAAACTTATTCAACCTATGGGGTCAGTTGTTGGGACTTTTCAGAATTGTACGATTTAACAAACAATGGATTTTGGTAGAATATGTGAAGAGAATGGGTATTTTAGCTAATTTTAGCACATTTTGGTTGATTTTCAGGTAAATCTTGCGGCCTCCTCCAATGAAATGGCTCAAGCAAGTTTTATTACACGGAAAGCAATGTATTAAGGTGACGAATGACCACAAACAATAGGTCTTGGTCGTGAACACATGCTTTTTTTCCATGTATTATACTAGAAATCATGAAAAATTGGGATTTTGGCTAATTTTGGCAATACTTAGCGGCTTTTTGGCGGGAAAGCCCCGGCTGTGACCCAGCAGGAATGCATTTTCGTGATCTAGGGGTGGAACCCTTTCAACCTATGGGGTCAGTTGTTGGGGCGCTTTTCACTTGAATAAACCTCACGGGCTGCCGGCCTAAATACCTTGTTCAACAAAAATGATAAGTTTATTTCATATTTCTTGATAATAAAGTAAAGCAGTTTCGCTCGGAAACGGAGCGAGCAGTTACGGGGTAATCAGAAAATTGTTATACACATCAACGACACGAAAAAGTAAAAACAAAAACAAAAAAAAACCCACGAATGTACGATGTTAGCCTATTGACTCAACATACACGTCTTTTCACAAACTGTTCATGGTCACATTTGAACAAAAATAAACATACACGTACTTTTCTAGGGGGTGCTGTGCACCCACTGAAAAATTTCTGGGGGTGCTACACCCCAACTCCCCCGCTTCCCAGGGCCATGTGACTCAACCATCTGAACAAGTTGCTCACGATAACAGTTTAAAAACAAAATCTTTCACTATTTGTTTTTTAAATTACGGAGTTTGTTTTCGAGGAAGATATGTTGTGGCCATAATACCCACGGGAGATCATTGTACGCCAGATAGGCCCCTACAATCAATATAGGGCTACAACATAATGGTATACAGTTATGCGTAAATTTATGAAAGATATTAATCAAATAACATATAAATTTTTCACAAATTAGAAGTACATGTATTAGTAGGGTGGCCTAGTGGAACTACCGTTACAGAGCGGATAAAAGCACCATTTTTGGTACAGATATTCCTTAGAACTAACTTTTGATTTTAGAAGGGGAGCCATCCAAACCAGGTTCAGGATCAGGGTCAGGGGGGCAAAGTGGGTATGACCCCCTGCCGTGGTACATAAATATGGATTTTATGCACATTGTATCATATTATGTGGGCTATATGATGGAAATTATGCACAGAGATATTACTTTATGATATGATGAAATAAGATAAGGAGGCCCCCGGGTGTCACCCTACCCCCGCCATGCCCCAAGACCCCCCCCCCCAGCTATGTAGATATAGGCATGTAGCAAACATATTGATGCTACAAGGTGGATAAAAGGCACCATTTTGGGGTATCGAGCTTCCTTACAAGCTAACTTTGATTTTAGAAGGGGGCACCCAAACCGGATTAAGGATCAGGGTCGTGGGGAGGGGGGGCATGGTAGGGATGATGACCTACCCCCCCCCCCCGCCTGTAATACAGAATCATATATGTGTAAGTTATCTGATGGAAAGTATTCACACAAATATTAATATATGGTGTGATATATTATAAAACAGGACAGGAAGGTCACAAGGTGTAACCCTACCCCAGTTACCACCCCTACCATGTGCCTAGACACCCCTCCAACCCCAGCCCCCACCTTTAACGTGGGGGTTTAGTCATGTATGTAGCCGTCAGTCTAGCCAACATATCGCCGTTACAATGTGGTAAGAGCCCCATGTTTGATATAGAGCTTCCTTATGTACTTATTTTAGAAGGGGGGGGTCAAACCGGGTTTGGGACCAAGGGTCAGGGGGACATGGGGATGACCCCTAGCTCCCATGTTGCAGAAATATGGATTCTATGCACATTTTACCTATACATTATGTGAGCTGTAATGATGGAAAATAGGCAAAAAGAAATTTGTTTATGATGTGATATAATTTCAAACAGGACAGGAAGGTCTCAGGCAGTACATCCATACCTCAAGAAACCCCGACCTTGGTCATGTAGATAGGTGTCTTGCCAAAATAAACTCCTCAAAAAAAGTTTGGAAATCTGAGTTTGATCAGTTATATCTCCCGTTTCATAGTAATAATCAATGCAAGCTTGGTATCATCGGAAAGATTATTTAATTTTCTTTAAAATGACACCATATTTGTTATGATTATACCATCACGGAAAGGATAGTATTTGAAAATGTGGTGTAAAGTGTAAATGACCAAAGTTCGGTAAGTCACCAAATTTTTTTTGTTGTTTATGAGTAAGTTTTCCAATGCTTCTTTGGTTGTTATGCACTCTAATGTAATCATTGACATGGATTGAAAGAAAAAGAAACTGCACAAGCAAGCCAAATAACAACAAAAAGTGAAAAAACCCTAAACAAACAAGTATGGGTGTTCAAAAACTGGAAATAAGACATTTAATCTCACGGACCTTTCGCCACATTAACACCACAACGTTATAAAAAGTGGCAGGAGCTGGATTCGCATGGATTTTCTTAAAGAGAGGGTTTAACGAGAATGGACTGGCCTGTATGCAGCCAAGACCTCAACCCCATTGAAAATTTCTGGAATCAACTCGGCCGGGCTGTACGAGAAAGAGTCACAAATGCAACGACATTGGCAGGTCTGAGTGGAATGCCCTATCCCACATCAACGAATCACAAAGCTCATAGGCGGTGGTGCAGGCACGTAGGTTGTCCACCCGATACTGAACTCTGATCATGTCTTTAAAATCAATGAAACTTGATGACACAAAAGATCCATGTGAAGATAAACATGAAGATCCATGCAAATCAAGCACCTGTCATTTTTTTTATTACTTTGGTGTGTTAACATGGTTAATGTGGTGAAAGGTCTGGGAGATTATCTGCCTTATGTCAAGCAGTATTTTAATGCCCATACCTGTTTGTTTATTTGGTTATTTCACTTTTTGTTGTTGTTGTTGTTGTTGTTTGCTTACTTGTGCAGGTGTTTCTCTCAATCCATGTCAACGTCGCATAAGAGTACATAACAACCAAAGAGACATCGGAAAACTCACTCATCATCAACAACAAAAAGTGGTGACTTACTGAACTTTGGTCATTTTGCAGCTTTTCAATTTACACTTTACACCACATTTCAAAATACTGCCCTTTCCCTAATGGCATAATCGTAACAAGTAGGGCGTCATTTTAAAGAAAATTAAATAATCTTTCGATGATATCAAGCTTGCATTGATTATTACTACGAAACAGGAGATATAACCGATCAAACTCAGATTTTCAAATTTTTTTGAGGAGTGTAGATATCCATTTTAAGGAAACAAGCAAACATCTGATAATATGATCATAGCATTTACCGGGGATGGAGAGGAGGGGAATAGGGTTCACGGAGGGAAAAGGGGTTGGGGTCCAACGGCCACTCGGGGGTAGGTTATTAAACGTAAGTTCACTGTGACAAAAGGAAACAAAATATTTTTGAAACTAAATTATCGGAAATCGGAGATTAATTAGAAAGCGTGGAGATAGAGGGATAGCAGAGGCAGCGCTGATAGCAAGATGGGTGAGCAGTGCCCATTTTACATTAAACGTAACACGATACAATATGCATAAAATCCATATTTCTATACCACGGGAGGGGGTCTCATCCCCATCATGCCCCCTGACCCTGGTCCCGAACCAGGCGCGCCGGAACACTTTTAGTTTTGGAGGGGCAAAATCTCGATGGGGGGCACATTTATGTGACAGTATGAGTTCCTCGGCGAGGGCCAGGGGAGGGTGTGGGCAGGCGCGGTTGTAGAGCAGAAATTTTAGGGCGTCTACTAGGGGTTTGACGGAAACATGCGAGTGAGCGTAGCGACCGAACGGGGGAGGGTGTGGGAGGGGGTATCCCACGGTAGGAACTTTTTGAAAATATGCATAGAAAAGACGCGATTCTAGGCATGGTAAATACATATTTTAAAGGTTTACCTTCTGAAAATTATTAGGAATATCATTGTATAGTCATTTTTTTTTTTCAAAAAGATGTAGAGAAAGTATGTGAAAAACTGTTATTGGGTAGTCATACTTCCGGGGAAACGAAGCGACCTGGGGTGTGTGAAGGGGATACCCCCTCCCACAATTGGAACTTTTTGAAAATACGCATAGAAAAGACGTGATTCTAGGCATGGTAAATACACATTTTAAAGGTATATTTTATAAAGATAATTGGGGATTGTGTAGTCAGGTTTTCAAAAAGACGTACAGGAATAGTATGTGACAAACTGTAATTTATTAGTCATATTATGTGAGGGTGGTATCGATCCCAAAGGAACTTTTTGAAAATACACATAGCAAAGACGTTTTTATTCTAGGCATGGTAAATACATATTTTCACTGGAGATTGGGTAGACATTCGAGAGAGCGAATCAACCGAGCGGGGGAGGGTGTGGGAGGGGGATACCCCCTGCCACGGCAGGAAATTTTTGAAAATATACATAGAAAAGACGTGATTCTAGGCATGGTAAACACATATTTTAAAGGTATATTTTATAAATAGGGATTTTTCGTATAGAGTGTAGCAGTCGCGTTTATAGAGCATTTAAAAACAAATTTCTAGGGAATAAACATATAACTTATGAAAACTATTCATTTTAATAAGTACGAGCAAAGCGAGCGCGCGATTCACATTGTATACAGATTTTCACGTCTGATCAATTAATTTTTGTATTACTCTATATCTAAATAACAGAAATCACATTTGTCATTCAATATCCTTTCAGAAACATATGAAAAATAACATGAAAATATTCTTATACATGTATTGGTAGAAAACTTAGAAGAAAGGGAAAAATGAAAAGGTTTACTAACGGTATGCTTCACGGGGGTACACTCGTCGAAGAACGAGAGGCCACCATATATATACTAAATTTACTTAGAAGTGTAAGTGCCCCGCCAGGGGCGAAAATTTTGCATTTTCAGTTATTTTTCAATTATTGAATTTACAATTTTTATACAAGAAATTGCCTTTATTGCTCATTTTGGTGTTTAATACTGTCATTGATTAATTATTTTTTACCTTTCAGGGGGGCACATGGGGGGCAAAAACTCGTTTTTCCCTCCCCCCAATTTTATTTGGGGGGCAAATGCCCCCTCTCCCCCCCCCCCCCCGCTTACCGGCGCCCTTGCTCCGAACTTCGTTTGGGTGCTTTCCCCTTTCTAAAATCAAAAGTTAGTAAATAAGGAAGCTCTGTACCAAAAATGGTGCTTTCATCCACTTTGTAACGGTAATCCATCAAATTGACGCCACCCCACTATATGGTAATAGTGGGATTAGCCCATTAAACTGTATTAAGATATTTTATGCCCAATATAGGTTCACCGAATGTTGATTTTTAAACACGATCAGATTCTTTCCGAGTAAAAAAAAAGTGACAACTATGTACTCTACTTCATTGGCGTACAGATTAGGGGTTTGGGCTGAACGCTTGACCCCGCCAAAATGAAATTTGATCATGGTACAGAGAGACTGATGATGTTCTTTGCATTGTTGAATTGATGCAGATTCTGTAAATTTTGTACATTTCATAATCGACTTTCCATAATTTTTTGTATACTCTCCAGCTAAACAGAATAGTCTATATCGCACACTTCTTGCATCGACCGCCTCATAAAGTGTAAATAGTTTATATTTACGCCTCTATAACACAGATTTTGACATTGACATATTTAATATCATAATCACTCCCTTGTAATCAGTTTTCTTTCTCAATCATTTGTAACCGTTACTGTTGATTAACAGCTAAATAGTATGGTGGCACAGGACACGACACATCCAAATTTTCCTCAATTTCTGTAGATTAACTGTGATGATTCCAAGGACAAGTTCATCTTTCTATGAAGTATACTTTCATGGATGGCGTATATAATAGTTTCGGAATCTACATTACTTGGGGCAGTGAAAAAATTGTCAAGATTTGGTAATAATGTTTGCCATAACCAATACGCCATATATACTCAAGTTGCATATTGATATCTAAAAAAAATCGTATACAGTTTATCCTACACATGTGTGTATTTTTTGTACGACAATGATTTAAAATTTTCCAAAACGCTCTGTGGCTCGACTGGCTGTGCCCTCTCACCTATTTCCTGATAAAAATTTTGTTGTGTGACAGGCCAACACAACACAAAATCCAAAAGCATATCTTTATACATTACAAATATACATTGTCTGTTTGTCGTTTATACAATTTTAATCATTGTAAGTAAATTCTTAAACGGGCGTATTTTCAGTGCTTACCTGGGCGCCATTTACAGACATCGCACTGGTGACGTATTACCATCAATTTTACTTATTATTTACAACTAGCGGGACCCGTGGAAATTCCACGGGTCCTAGCGGGTTAGGTTTATGCTGAATGGACATTATTTTGGAGAATAATGTAATTGCCCTCTGCAGATTCATATTTATTTGTTTAAAAAAAATATTTATTTTATGGAAATTTTCGGAAGTTGTTGTGAATACCTTTTTTTTAATGGAGTTGTTATATTATGTTTTTTTTAAGGGAAAGAACTTTTTTTTTTTTTAGATTTGCATTTTCAGAAGTACCCGTACCCTTGTCCCTTAAATACCGGGCCTGTACTCTTATCTGTACCCATGATCTCATACCCGTACCCCTTCTTCCGTACCCACACCCTATCCCACAGGTACCCACACCCTAACCGACAGGTCCATATCCATATCCGTACCTGTGCCTCTCATCTCGTATCCGTACCAGCTGGGCCGTACCCATCCCGTATCCACAGGTCTGTATCCTTACCTGTACCTCTCGTCTCGTATGCGGCTGGCCCGTACCCATACCTCTCCTTTTGTACCTCTGCATAACCGTACCCATTTTCTTATACCTATATTTACGTACTCATATACTCTTTATAATGTAGGCTACATTTTTAACATACAAATATAAAAAATCTGTACCCGAACCCATGGCTCTGTACCCTTACCCATACCAATGTCCGTACCCATGCTTCAGTCTGGCTCCGTACCCGTAACCGCTGTTTGTAGCATTAATATTAATGAGAAAAAAATGCATTTATTGAAATCATGAATTTAAATAATTTGGGGCGGTGAATGCATTATCATTAGAATTGAAAAGACTGCACATTTTAACAGAAAATTAAGTATGTTTTGCCAGACTTATAGTACCCGTACAAATTCCCGAACCCATACTCATATTCGTACCCATGGTTTCTACCCGTACCCGTACTCGCTGGTCTGTACCCGTACCCGTACCCACAGCTTCATACCCGTACCCTTGCCCCTAATTCCGGAATCGTACTCATCACGTTCATACCCATGCATGGTCTCGTATCCGTACCTGTACCTGTACCTGACCCACAGGTCCGTATGCCAACCCATACCCCGGACCCATACATGTACCTGTACCTCTCGTCTCGTAACCCGTTCATAACTGTACCCATACTTGTACTCGACTTGGACTGACACAACACCCGGGGGAAGGGGGGGGGAGGGTCACCCACCCGTGTTCAACAAACTCAGAAATGCACCCTATACAATGTAACCTACATAACGAAATTTGCAACCCTAAATAGCTTAACACGAGAAAAGCTACCCTAAAGGGCGTGACTCCCAGAAAATCAACTAATTCTGATACCCTAGCTAGTGGCATGAATAGGAAATCCACTAACTTGATACCCTAAGTGGCGTAAACAGTGAAATCAATTAATTTGATACCCCAACCAAGTGTCACTCTCACCTGAAACGACACCCCCTGAGAGCGACACCCCCTCCCCCCGGGACCACACAGTCGTACGCCAGTGCATATCCGCGTAGATTGCCAAACTTTGCTGCCGAGTCAAGTTCTACTGGTCCAAGGCTGCCACTCGTAGGGGAAATCCCCAACCGTAGAGGATTTTGGCCATGTGTAGGTTGTAGGGGATACCTACGGGGAAAATGACCTTCCGTAGGTGAAACGTAGGGTTTTTTGATGATTTGTAGGGGATGTAGGGGGTTTTGACAATTTTCAGAAAAATTCATAATTTAATAAATACGCAGGCGGCGTAGGTGGAAATCAAAATTTTGAGTGGCAGCCCTGTACTGGTTACAACGGGCTTATGCGATGGGTGGGTTCTTCGCGTTAGGGTGTGTTGACTTAATCGCGAAGAATTCGTCCAAAGCCCCCCCCCCCCCCCCGGTTTGGCCGAATAGGGTGCGTGGGAGCGCACGTCGCGTCGCTTTGACCTGAACGCGAACTTTAGTCGCAAAAGCCCCCCCCCCCCCCGGTTTAGCCGAAAAGGGCTGGTTTTATTAATAGTAATAACTATAGGGTTTATTCCAGTGTTTATAGAGTCATTTCCTCCAGCTAGGCGCGCCGGCCGCGCTGGCACGGGGCACGGGGAACCAGCCGCATATGGGTGGACGCCAGCGCGGCATTGATTTGGATACGCACTGGGTGATTTCATGAAGTAAGTGTTCGGTGTTTAATAGTGTTAGTGTTTGAGTGATTCCTAACACCACCTAATCCGAGCACCGAAATCAGCGAGCTCGGTTAACGCGTGCGTAATCCTTGCGTGCGCCGACGGTGAGCGTCACGCGTTCGATCAATGATTCGAAACAGTCTCGGCTTTAAGCATCAGAATGTTCAAATTTTGAGTGAAATTTTGATTAATCTCATATCAAAACATTGCTTACAAGATCACCTTTACAGCAGTAAATGTGTGTTTGGTCATATTCTTGTAATTCAGTCTCACTTGTGAGGAACGGTAACTTGGTTTTCTCAGAAACGAGATTTTACGTTATACTCGCGTGCCTCTCGCGAGGGAAATTGCCGCAGTAACACACGGTGTAGACAACGCACGTTGTACGGGAGAGTTACGGGCGCAGAGTGGAAGACTCCCGTTCTGGCCCCTATGGTTGCATGGCTTGGGGAGCGCGCGGTAATCGGCACTGACGCGGTATACAGTGTGTGCAAATCAATGCCGCGCTGGCGGCCCCATATGCGCTGGTTCCCCGTGCCCTGCCCTGTCCAACGCTGCCGGTCGCCTAGCTGGAGAGGTAAACAGTGATGTGTCCGAGTCCGAGTCCAAGTCCAAGTCCTGCCTTTCGAGTCCAAGTCCGAGTCCGAGTCATGAACCGTCGAGTCCGAGTCAGAGACCGAGTCCGGCATGTCCGAGTCCGAGTCCGAGTCCGGCACATGTGCAAATGTATTTCATATTAATTAATTAGAAACCCAGTATCTCTTTCAAAATACAGTAAAACCTGTCTATAGTGGCCACCCAAGGGAAACGAAACAGGTGGTCTTTACAGACAGGTGGCTGCTATAGACAGGTTCTTTAACACATGATTTGTCTCCAAGGGAATGATTTTAGTGGTCACTATAGGGCCTAGACAGGTTGGCTGCTATACAGAGGTTGCCGCTAAGACAGCCCGTGTATCTGTAGGGACCTACTTACTAAAGAATTATTCAAACGAATCAACACATCAG
>JZLH01S0503973.1:15975-26009 GCA_001188425.1 Eucidaris tribuloides
CCATGTTCAATGATGCAAGCAAGAATCACAGCTTCAGGGGCCTGTTTCAAAAAGCTGTTCGTAAGTTACGCATGACCTTACGAACGCGTGGTTGTCAGTTCTTGTCCTAAATTTAATGATTAAGAATGATTAGTGTAGTACCCAAAATGCATTTCAGTCGTTCGTAAAGTCATGCGTGACTATACGAATAGCTTTATGAAACGGGCCCCTGTGCTCACATTACGCATGGAATAACGCAAGTGATATAGCCACCGTGCCTTGCTGGCAAATGTCTGTAGAGGGCGCAGTAATAAATCATGGCTAATAAGTGGTAGAGATTCAGACTGTTTATAAATTAACGCAATTAATAAACACAAGTGCGAACAGGTACAACACTAGATGAACATTTACCTTGTCACTGCCAACATGGACATTTCTCACACATTCTAAAGACAAGTCCAGTAAATTTAAGCAACAAACTAAAGGCATTGGAAATGGGAAAAGTGAAGAGAAGATGTGATAAATCAAGAGAAAATAAAAAGACAAATATGGAGAGAACGGGAAAGGAAGATGATGATACTATGCAAATAAGATGGCAAAGAAGACTATTAAAGATAAAGAATGGGAAGGAAGAAAGAAGGTAATCAGAAAATGAGACATGATGATAAAAGTGTTGATTTTAAAAACGAAAGTTGAGGAATAATCATTGAAAACAATAAAAAAATTATTGTTATTGTGTTCAATATTCATTTGATTTTTTTCTTGTTTTTCGTTTGTGGTTGTTTTTTACCATCGTATGTGCAAAAGAACATTGTGTCCGTACGCTTAATCTACAGGTAGAAAGACAACAAAGAAAAGATAGAGAGGTGAAGAGAGCAAAGAAGAAGAAGAAGAGGAAGAAGGAGAAGAAGAAGAAGAAGAAGAAAATGAAGAAAGAAGAAGAAAGGAAGAAGAAAGAAGAAGAAGAGAAGAAGAAGAAGAGGAAGAAGAAGAAAAGAAGTAGAAGAAGTTTTGATTTGTGCTCATACATGTACTTTAATTTTAAGCTGTGATTTTTATTAGATGTACACTCACCAAATTACAGAAGATTAAATTGAATTTAGAAGAAAATCGTTTCCGTGCGGAAATCTCCCAGGAACGCGGTCGTGGCTGGACACGGTGACTGACAGTTTGATACAAAATTCATCTCATCTAAAACCATATCAAACAAACATACAGATCAGAGATCACAACATCAACCATCAAACATCAAACAGCCGATTAAATTGCATACAATAAATAATGGATTCTATTTGTAAATGCGATTTCCATTCCCAGGATCACTAATCCCCACTCATTAATCTGCCACCAAGCCAATCAAAAAGCTACCCCCAAATGTTTCTTTGACATGCCGGCATACAGCCTATAAAGAGATCAGATTTATGGTGCATGTCTCACTTCACTTATGATCTTTGATCAGTGAGCATCACAGTGATTTACAGTATATTCTGATTCTACGCATCGTTCAAGCAATTCACCGAGATCAAGATGGCTCCCAACGGTACGTTCTCGCAATCAACTGAGCCTGAGAAATGAAGATGGAGGTCATCAGGATGCATGATCAGCAGGGGATGAGTTGCCGGTCCATCGTCGAGAAGCTCGGGCTGCGGGGCTTCGCTGCGGGAAGACTCAAGTGCAGAGGCATTGTCAAAGAAGAAGGGAGTGGATGGAGGAGTACGAGGGCAATTTCCACTCGATCGCAAGCGAAAGGCCAGGAAGATGGGGAACGAAGAGATTAACGCTCTGCTGTATGAGTGGTTCAAGGACTGCACAGCTAGAATGTTCCGTGACGGACCCCTGCTGCAGGAGAAGGCTCTAGCCATCGCCAAGTGAGTTGGGGATCCGGACTTCAAGCATGCCAATGGGTGGCTTGAGGCGTTCAGAAAGAGGCACTGTATCGTCTACGGCAAGATGAGTGGGAGAAAGGAGGAGTCGACAACAGCTACCGGTCGGACTGAAAAGAAGCTGCCGGATCTGATTGGTGTGATTACAGCCCAAGGGACATCTACACCTCGACGAGACGCGGCTATTTTTCAGAGCATCGGTAGATCCACACTTCATCTGAAAGGGGGAGGACTGCTCTGGCGGAAGCGTTCGAAAGAACGAGTGACCGGTCATGCTGTGCTGCAAAACGCCTTGGGGGAGAAGGAAAAGAGTCTTGTGATCGGCAAGGCAAATCAAGCCACGGTGCTTCGGCCGTCTCAAGAAGAAGAGCTGGCAGTCGACTACCATGCAAATAATAAAGCGTGGGATGACAAGCAATGTATTCGAGGTCTACATGAGGAAGTTGGACAACAAGATGGGACGTCAGCGCAGGAAAATTGCCATGCTGGCTGGACAATGCGAAGTCATCCCACCTCGAACTGAAGAATATCAAGCTCATTTTTCTTCCCCCAAACACGACATCCGTAACCCAGCTATGGACCAGGGTTATCAAACGCTGAAATTGAAATTCAGGAAGAAGCAGCTACGTTCCATCCTGCAGAAGCTCGAGGCGGACAAGGAGATGACAGGACCTGAGCTGAATGAAAGCAACAACCCTTCTGCAGAGCCATCTACTGGGTCGACCGCAAGCGTGGAAAGAGTGGACCTGGCACAATCAAGAGTTGTTTTCGGCGTGTGGGGTTGACGTGCCAGGCGACGAGGAGGAGGAGGAGAGCAACGATTGATGATGAAGCTTGATGCGGCATGCAGGACTGCTGTGCAGTATGTCTCATACAGGCAGCTCGGTTGCAGTCGACCAGGAACTGGTAACTTCTGATAAAGCGCGGCTGCTCTCTCGGTGGATGATCTTCGGCAACGTTTGAAATGATGCAGAGGAAGACAGAGGGAGTGACGACGAGGAAGAACGATCCCCCTGTTGCAACCAAGGTGCACACCTTCACGAGTTTGCGAGCATCGTTGCCGATCTGAAGGCGTTTGCCATTAGTAAGGTAGCAGCAGTCTACTTGAGACGTGCATGGTGATGGAGGAGAAGGTTGCAGCGGAGTGCTTACGAGACAGTCAGGCGGCCCGGCAAACAACAATGTTATTGTTAGACTTCTCAAAAGAAGTAGTGCGTAGCTTCGCACACAAACGGCTCTTTTAAGAGCCACCAAACATTAAGAAAAGAATTCATGATGATGGCTCAATATAATAAAAATAATAATCAAGAATAATGCCCCTTGCATAAAATACATTGACCCCAAAAATGTTAATAAAATAAATCTCATAGAGGTAACAATCGCTTACATACACTTCACTGACATACAATGGATATACACCTGTTCTACAAAATTTATTATTTTCTCTTTCCAAATACAAAATGTAATAATGAGAATAACAATGTCAATCTATGATCGCACACACAAAGTGCACTGATACAGGTGATGAACACATTTATACATCACTTACACTTTATTAATTACATACAATGCATATATACCTGTTAATATAAAATTCAAAATTTTCTGTTCCATATCCAACATGGCCGCCAACCTGTGCAGAAAGACCACCTGCTCATAAAGACCGCTTTTTCTGTTTCCCTTGAGCGGTCTTTCTATACAGGTTTGACTGTAATAATAATAATAATGATAACGTCTTATTTACCCAGGGTAGACACTTCATTCACATAGACTGCTCTACCAGCGGGCCCTGCATAACATAAATGTCATTATTACCCTTTTCTGTTCTAAAAATCCAAGCGCCTGGCTAGAAAGCAGAAGTTACCATTTTTAAAAAGTCTTTGGTATGACCCAGCTGCAGTCATACCAATAGATGAATTAAAAATGAATGAATGAATAAATAAATAAATAAGTAAATAAATAAATAAATAAATGAATAAATAAATGAATAAATAAATAAATAAATGAATAAATAAATAAATAAATAAATAAATGAATAAATAAATAGATAAATGAATAAATAAAATCTGTAAGTACTTATTAATAATACAGACAAAAAGGATGCACATTTTTCAATAAGTAAATGAGTAAATAAATGAATAAATAATTAAAGAGTTGATCAATTGATTATAGATAAAAATGTTCATATACTTGTAATCCACTTTGCTACTGCATGCCATGATGGCTATAAATTACCAATGATTACTCTTTTCTCTAAACTTTCCCAGGTCAGCAAGCCAATGGTTGGAGCCCCAGGTCACGCAACCATCTCTGAAAATCCCAGTTACCTTCTCCTTGCAGCAGGCGACGGATTCACACACTCCAATTTTGATGGCTGTATAGAGTCGGCGGAAAGTGCCCTGAATAAGCTTTTAGAATTCTTCAAGAAGACATCACAATTATGAGAATATATAATTTTTATGCCATTATTTTTGTGAGGCTATATGTGACCCAATCTAGCAAAGCCAAGTGATTGCCAGCAATTCATATTTCATAGAAACTGGCCTTAAAGGTACAGTAGGGAATCTCATTTGCACAGATCCCTGCAGACCAGGAAAAGATAACTCCTTCCCTTAGGCTATTGATGAAGGGCATATCTGTGAAATCTGGCGAGTTTTCTTTATCCAGGAGCCTAGCTATATATGACACTTGTTGAACACTGCACAAACTGAAAACTTGAAATTGGGATAACTGTTCAATTTTTGTAAATTATGTTTCCAAAAATGTAGCTTGCAAAATATTCTATCCAATACTGCAATAATCATAAATTTGATATCTGCCATTAAGTGCATGGTTTTGCGAGATATGGTCACAAATATCAAAATAAGTTTCTCGATGCATTTTAGACAAGTTTTCTTGTAAGGTGAAGTGGTTAAAGTACGAGGACGTAACTCTGTTAAGTTAGTCCTTCATTATCAACTGAAGTGATTTGCAAATTTGCAGGTGTGTGATAGCATGGTGGTGCTATGATATTGTGCTTGATACACATAGAGTGTAATTAGATCTGCTGATCTTCTTCAGAGCTGACCAGGCATTCTTTGAAAAACTACCTAAGGGGAAGATAGAGCCGGCAAGTAACAGAAGTCAGATTTTTTTTGACATGTAAGAATTATGGTGCATGGTGACAAAGAGAGCCTAAACAAAGAGTTCTGTGTGACACTTACCCTCAGCAAGGCCCTATCAAGTAGTAAATTGCTGTTAATTTTCTTATTTGCATACAGTAGTTGTTCTAGTTGGACAAGAAAGCCAAAACAGCTACAGGGGGAAGAGCTCATTGATTCAGTGCATAAATTACTATGGCACAATTAACATGGGTTGTTGTATAACATCTTATTCCTGGCTAAGCTGCACCATAATGTGAAGGTAAGAATACAGAATATTGCATGCTCTGAATTTTAATGAATTTCTTAACTTATTCCTGTTACTTGCTGGCTCCATCTTCCTTTAAACTGTGATTGGCTATGATTATGTAGATAGTGAAGGATCAAAGCTACCCTCAGGCCTCAAGCCTTCAACCTTGTCACCCTAAAGACAACACACTGAATTGATGATGATGTGACTCCAATTCACAGGAGGGGAGTGATGTACAGAATCTGCTCTCAGCATTGGCAACCCAGCAATGATTTAGTCATAATTTTAAAAAGGAACCTTGTAGTAATGGACATTTCAAGTCTTGCCACTTTGTGAATAAATTCTTTCATAGACTTTGTATTACCTGTACAACATCCACACAATTTTCAACATGTTGAGCGCTAGCCACGAGATGATAATGCTTGTTTACAGATGAAACAAATAATCTTCAACAGTTTAAAGACACTGGCTAACATTGTGGAGCTTCAAATTAAAAAATTGTCAAACTTTGCTATCTGAGTTACATAGTAGTGTTTGAATGGACAAATAAACACCCTAGAATACAAAAGTTCGGAAATTTATGCTGCCACTGGCAAGATATGAATGAATAAACAATTCATACTCAGGGCGAGTTAGAAAATAGCCTAGATCTACACAGAGTAAGTCTATGGGAGGAAGTGGGCAGGTGAATCCGGTCAAATAATGATTTTCACTTTTTTAAAGCACTAAAAAATCATTCTGAAAAACAAATTTTTTAGGACTTCATTTTTAGACCTTATCAAAGACACTGATAGGTAGCATTGGGAATCATGTAGCTCAAATTTTTTGAACTGGACACAATGTTATACAATTAAGCTTTGAAAATTAAGCAGCACTATGAATTTCAGTTTTGTAGTTGTTGATTTTTTTTGCTGTATGGTAAATTTTGTGGTGTTGCCAACAGTTCAAATTTGAAATAAACAAAATCCATAAATTCCCTTCAAATGAAAGGTATTCCCTCTATTAGACCAATTTCAAACCCCTTATGATATGCAGAATGATTTCAACCCAAAGTAGTACAGTAGATCTTTATAATAAAAAAAACTCCTTCAGACCAGGAAAATAAGTTTGTTATATCAAAATTTGGTTAAATCAGGGTTGTCAAAACTTAATGCAAAGAAAATTGCAACTTCAGGACCAGAAAATGTTGTTTGTTATAACTAGATTTTGTTATATCTGTATTCTTAATAATGAGAGTCCACAAGATAGCTAATAAACAGTCTCTTTTCTCAGTCAAATTAATTTTTCTGGTTAATTTTTGTACCACTGACGGGTGAAATTTAAAAATTATGAAGTTTGCCTGAAATATCTTCCATTATTATGATCTTCAGAAGTATACATAAGTTGAGTGAAGTATGTCCTTTATTTATTATTTATTATTTGTTATTTTTTCCTTTATTTTTATTTATTTATTTATTTATCATTTTTTGGTTATTCTATAAATTGGAAAAAATTAAGAAAATTTGTAATGAAAATCAAGAGTATGGATGAAATTCAAATTATTGAAAAATAGATGAAAAGTAGCAAGTAAAGTGTGGGAATGAGACTGCAGGCAGGTCCATGCATAAAACTATGGGAAGGGATTGTGAATAATGAGTCTGAAATGATCTTTTTCATTTGATACACTTCACAGAAGTTTATTTTTGATGACATACATGTGAATGGTAACCTGGGGTACCAAATAGAAATCCGCCATTTTGTTGAATTATTTTTTTTTCAGCACTGTGACCTGGATTACAAAACTGTGTAAAATTATGTTTAAAGTGTAAAAATAACACCTTTAGCTTTATTTTCACCGCTCGTTTCGTAAGTTTATGTCTTTTTGTTGTTCACTTTTGCTTCCTCTGCTTCATAACCACTGATCTCAGTGATCATAACCTAAGAAAATGTTTCTTGACACAAGAGGGTGCTACACAATACGGTACACCGGGGTACAATGGTACCCCGGGGTAACGCTTGGTGCATCATTTGTTAATTTGACAGTATTGAGCAATAAGTAATGAATCCAGCATTGATATCCCACTGCCTTTTTATAGTATTTATGTAATACAGGAGAACCTCGTTATAACGAGGACCTAAAAACCCTGACAATTACCTTGTTATATCAGGTTCCTCACTATATCGGGGTTGAAAAACAAAGAAATATAAAGAATTGGGACCTGGATTAAAAGGATTTTGTTATATCCGACCTCTTTATAACGGGGTTACACTGTAGGCCTACAGTATAAATTCAATATCAGTGTATGATGTGTATATCGCAATATTGTTTAACCATCAAGGATTATACAATTTTTGAGAAAAAAGTATCTCATCTGGCCATGTGTGTGAATTACAATTATTCTAACAAATTTGAATGATCATGACTTTAGTATCATTTGTGAATAAATGATTACCTCAATCTATTCGTTTACTGTTTACCCCGTATTTTGTGTTTATGTCATCTGTAGCAGAATGAGTTTTAGTACCTTGGTAGAAATGGACAAATTTCAGGTGTTCAATAATACTACTACTACCACTACTACTACTGCGATAACTAGTACTACTACTACTACTACTACTACTACTACTACCATTACCACTACTACTACTGCTACTACTACTACTACCACTACTACTACGACGACGACTACTACTACTACTACTAGTACTACCACTACTACTACTACTACTACTACCACCACTACCACTACCACTACCACTGCCACTACCACTACCACTACCACCACCACCACCACCACCACCACCATTTCTACCACGACCACCATTGCCAAAGCAAACAACTGTCACTTTATGACTCCACTGTAGACTGATTTGGTTGAAGATCCACCATAGTTGGGGGCCATCTATAACCATATGACAACATTTTATTTGAATTTATTTAAGCAAATGTTTTGTTCAAAGATCGCTGCAAAACTGAACTATTGCATCAACTCTTGGCCCCAATATGGCAGACTGAGTGTTAAAGTGTTCTTCAAACTGGATCAGTCTGTTCAAGGACAATTGTAAATTTATATCATGTTTCAGCATGCCAGTACATGTGTAGTGCCTCAAAGCTAGCCAACTGGCTACCTGTGATTGGTGAATTTTCAGTGATGATTTCACAGAAAAACACAAATACATGTACACCAACCCACACAAATGTAAATCAGTGAACATGTGGTCAGTAATGTACATTTATCTGTACAGAAGTGCAAGACTGCATAGCTGTATAATAATCAGATGTGTATTATTTACTCAAGAGCAGAAAACAAACTACAGGGTGTATGATCTTTCCCGGGTGAAGGGGGGGGGGGTGTACTGTCATTCAGTTGGGGGAACTTGGAGTGATTGTGGTGATTGGTCATTGGTGGTCAACCATCGAAAAATTGGGAGTTCTGGACCAGCTGTGATTGGTTCAATCAAAATCAGTCTGCAATTCTTCAAATTGGTGCTTTAAAACAGCATTCTTGAGGTTCTGAATGGCTGAAATTCAAAATCTTATGGGGGCTCTGTCCCCTGGATCCCACCCAGTGGGGGGCTTCCTGCTTACCTCGCGTTGTGCGCTTTATGCACACGTGGCTCAGTTGGGGAAATTATTTTCTTCCCCCCCCCCATATTCCGGGTATTTTCAACCCATACACAAACAAACATAATATGAACAAACATATGCAGATACATGTCATGTAATGATATGGGCTGTGTGTGTGTGTGTGTGTGTGTGTGTGTGTGTGTGTGTGTGTGTGTGTGTGTGTGTGTGTGTGTGTGTGTGTGTGTGTGTGTGTGTGTCTGTGTCTGTGTGTGTGTATGTGTGTGTCTGTGTGTGTGTGTGTGTGTGTGCGCGCGTGTGTGCGCGTGTGTGCGCGTGTGTGTGTGTGTGTATGTGTGTGTGTGTATGTGTGTGTTTGTTGGGGAGGGGGCTGAGCACTGAAACGAAATGAGACTGAAAACATTCATTGATAGTGTTGTTCAACTTTATTTGGAATGTAACTTTTTATTCCATACTTTGTAATCACAGTTACACTTGATATATGGTTCACAGAATACAAAAGAATTACAACAGTTTGATACATGTACCATGACGGTACTTGGAAAGGTAAAATATAAATTTGGGGGAGAATGAATTGGCAGTAATTAGCAGGACGTCCTAGGGGGCCACTAGAATTGGAAGGGCCATCTACATGAGAGGATGGGGAACTTTCCTCCCTCTTTGCGTAAACACTGGCTATGCCACAAACAAAATTTACTAAGTTGTCAGGGAGGTCATTAGCTCCCCCCACCCCCAACAACCCTTCATCATTTGGATTGGACCCCATCCTCATTTTGACCCTTCATGAAATGACCAGATTTCATGTGAGTAGTGTAGACCCTAAACATTCAAAACATGTTTATTGCACATCTTATTGAAAAGTAAATACCAAAATCTTCTATAATGGTAGAGAACACATTTTAAAAAGCATTTTCTTTCTTGCTCACCATTACGAAAACAAATCTATATATTTTTTTTTAAATGATACGAGTGAGTTCAATAATCGAACATAAAACAATTGCAGGGTTTTTGGCAGGATTTTAAGATAGTGAGGTAAAGTACTAGTACATGTACCTTTACTAGGCAGCAGTTTGTTCAAATTTATCAAACAGTTCAGTTGTGTGTAATTTTCATGAGGAAAATTTGGGTTTCTATCAAAGACCACGTTTCTCATGAAAAAAAAATGCATATTAAGGTTTTGATTCAAGGATTAATTTTTAAGCCGGGAATTTTCCCAT
>JZLH01S0503973.1:27325-39609 GCA_001188425.1 Eucidaris tribuloides
AGCAGCGGTACGGGGCAAATCCGTTAAGAGTAGTCCCACTCTTGCGTGAAGACCTCGGTGGTATCATAGCTTGTGGGACATAGAAATCTTTTTCGTCAAGGGTAGGGATCCTGCAGCTGGACAGGTTTCGCCGTGACAATGTATTCTCTTGCTTGTTAATATAGGTCTCCCTATCACTGTATTATTCTCCGGAGTTTTGTTGTTAAAAAACAAGAATAGTAGGTAGTTAATGAATTGGCGGAAGTACGGAAAGCTCTAGGAGTGGTAGGGCTATGCTTGAATATTGGACGGGTTTTGTTACTTATAGAAAGTGCCCGACGAAGATTTCGTACAGCGTTTGCGCCACGGTTTTGATCTGATACTCATGTCTTGAATAAGGGGTTACGCTGTGCAAGGGAGGGTGCATACCAGGTTGTCATTATTGAAATTCAATTCGAGAAGTGACGTTCTTTGACGAATGGATTAGACTCAGGTGTTTAGTATGTTGGATACGCCTAGTATTGTTTAAACGATCAAGGATTATACAATTTTTGAGAAAAAGTTATCTCATCTGGCCATGTGTGTGAATTACAATTATTCTAAAAATTTGAATAGATCAGACTGCTTTAGTATCCATTTGTAGAATAAATGATTTACCATTCAATCTATTCGATTTACTGTTTACCCCCGTATTTGTGTTTAATGTCATCTGTAAGGCGATGAAGTTTAGTAACTTGGTAGAATGGAACAATTCAGGTGTTCAATACATACTCTATCTACTGCATGTCTACACTACTGCTGAATACTATAACTACTATACCTACACTACTACTACTGGACTAATACATACATACTGACTGCACTACTACTACTACTCTGAGACGACTACTACTGACTATACTAGTACTACCACTACTTACTACTACTACTACACCCACTACCACTACCACTACACTGCCACTACACTACACTCCACCACACACCACCACCACCAATTTCTACCCACGACACCATTGCAAGCAAACAATGTCATTTATGACTCGCCACTGTAGATGGATTTGGTTGATAGATCCAAGACAAATAGTTGGGGGCCATTCTATAACCATATGACAACATTTTATTTGAATTATTTAGCGAAATGTTTTTGTTCAAGATCGCTGAAAAACTGAACTATTGGCATCAACTTTGGCCCTCATATGGCAGACTGAGTGTTTAAGTGTTCTTCAAACTGCGATCAGTCTGTTCAAGGACAATTGTAAATTTATATTCATGTTTCAGCATGCAGTAATGTGTAGTGCTCAAAGCTAGCCAACTGCTACCTGTGATTGGTGAACTTTTCAGTGATGATTTCACAGAAAAACACAAATAAACATGTACAAAACCCGCACACAAATGTAAATCAGTTGAAATGTGTCAGTAATGTACATTTTTCTGTAGGCAGTAAGTGCAGACTGCATAGACTTGTATAATATCAGATGTTGTATTATTTACTCAAAGGGCAGAACAACTAAGGGTGTATGATCTTTCCCGGTGAAGGGGGGAGGGGGGGTGTTACTGCTCATATCATGTGGGGGAAGCTTGGAGTGATTGTGGGTGATATGGTCATTGGTGGTCAACGCATCAGAAAATATTGGCGAGTTCTGGGACCAGCTGTGATTGGTTAATCAATCAGTCGGTGCAATTCTTCAATTTGGTAGCTTTAAAACAGCATTCTTGAGGTTCTGAATGGCTGAAATTCAATATCTTAATGGGGGCTCTGTCCCCTGGATCCACCCAGTGGGGGCTTTCCTGCTTACCTCGACGTTGTGGCGCTTGTATGCACACGTGGGCTCAGTTGGGGAAATTATTTTACTTCCCCCCCCCATGATTCCGGGTATTTTCAACGCATAACAAACAAACATAATATGAACAACATATGCAGATACATGTCATGTAAGATATGGGGTGTGTGTGTGGTGTGTGTGTGTGTGTGTGTGTGTGTGTGGTTGTGTGTTGTGGTGTGGTGTGTGTGTGTGTGTGTGTTGTGTAGTGTGTGTCTGTGTTGTGTGGTGTATGTGTGTGGTCTGTGTGTGTGTGTGTGTGTCTGCGCGCGTGTGTGGCGTGATGTGCGGTTGTGTGTTGTGTGTATTGAGTGTGTGTGTATGTGTGTGTTTGTTGGGGAGGGGGCTGAGCACTTGATAAACGAAAATGAGACTTGAAAACATTCATTGATAGTGTTGTATCATACTTTATTTGGAATGTAACTTTTATTCCATACTTTGTATCAGACAGTTACACTTGATATATGGGTTCAACAGAATACAAAAGAAATTACAACAGTTTGATACTGTACCATGACGGTATTCGGAAGGTAAAATATAAATTTGGGGGAGAATTGAATTGGAGTAATTACAGGACAATCCTAAGGGCACATAAAGAATTGGGAAGGCATCTACATGAGAGGATGGGGAACTTTCCCACTCTTTGCGTCAAACACTGCTATGGCAAGAACAAATTTAACTAAGTTGTCAGGGAGGTCATTAGCTCCCCCCCCTCCAACAACCTTCCATCATTTGATTGGCCCCATCCTCATATTGACCTTCATGAAATGACAAGATTTCATGTGAGTAGTGTAGACCTAAACATTAAAACATGTTTATTGCACATTTATTGAAAATGTAAATCCAAAATCTTTATAATGGTAGAGAACATTCATTTAAAAAGCATTTTCTTTTTCTTGCTCGACCATTACGAAAAAAATCTATATATTTTTTTTTTAAATGATACGAGTGAGTTCAAATAATCGAATAATACAATTGCAGGTTTTAGGCAGGATTTTTAAGATAGTGAGGTAAAGTACTAGTAGCATGTATCTTTACTTAGGCAGAGTTTGTTCAAATTATTCAAAGCAAGTTCAGTTGTGTGTAATTTTCATGAGAAAATATTGGGTTTCTATTCAAGGCAAGTTTCTCATGAAAAAATGGCATATTAAGGTCTTTTGATTCAAGGATTAATTTTAAAGCCGGGAATTTTCCTGATGAGATGACTGTGTCTGTACAAAATGGATTTGGATGATTATAACACAAAATAAACTCTTAAATGAAGTGATTGACTAATTTTTCCAAATATTTCCAGCCATGAAAGAATAAGACAAAGTGCTGTATCTGTAGATATCTACACACTCGACTTGTATATTGCATTCTTTTTACATTATTGTTTGTAGGTTATCAAACATGAGATGATCTGATTTCAATACAGGGAAACCCCGTTATAACGAGGTTGTCAGGACTGCCGATTTTACCTCGTTGTAAACGTACACACAATGTATCACACAAAATATAACATGTATGGGACTAGGCATTAAACGGTTAAACCCATCTGTTTACTGCTTCTCCTACTTCTTCTGCACCAGAACTATGAACAGAAAGCTAATTATTTTTCATTTATATACTCATCCAAAGTAATAAAGAAAACTAGATCTCGAAATAAAGCAGCAACCTCCACGCTCATAAATTGCGTTGAATACTGTGTACGTACGGGAGACAGGCTTTGTGTGTATGACAGGTAAATACATGTACTGTGCAGTTGTGTGTATTACACACACACACCTGCGCTGCATGTATGAGTCAGGGATCGGGACTTCATGTACTGTGCATGACACTGCGTGGCAGGCTAAAGTGCGATGCGCTCTCGCCGCTCTGAAACGATCGAGCAATATTTGCGTTGCCAAAATGTAGAATTTGGTCAGCGCACGATGCGACTTCCATTTCCTCGTTTTAACCGGTTGAGTTTCTTATGTTTTTCTTTGTTAATGGGTTGAGAAAAATACCTCGTTAAAAGCGGAATCTCGCAATAACCGAGCTCGCGAGAAACGGCTCTTCTTTCCATTGAACAACACGTAAATGAAAATGGGACCGAGACAATCACCTCGTTAAAAGCGGTACCTCGCTATATCCGAGCTCGCTATATCGGGGTTTCCCTGTATAATATGCATTCTCCATAAACCCCAGCTCAACATATCTTGTTCTCAGTCTCTAATGGGTTAAGATTTGGAATGTTTTTTAATTTTGAAATCTGTTCCAGATCTACATACCACATTATTACGCAGTGAATATACTAGAAATATTAAAAGTTCTTGAATGATACCAATTCATCAATAGAATAGAAAAACTAAGATATCTTAAGGTATAATGCGAAAGAAACCATATGCATATACAGGTGTACTATCCACATAGATTTCTAGCTATACATGTACATTAAAATATTCTTGATATGCAAATTCAGTAACAGGCACTTGCTTAACATGTCCTAATTTCTTTCAGAACAAACTTTTCATTGAGTACAGAATAAAATAAGAACATGTGTCATGTGTGATACTTTATTATATCCTCTTAGTATAAATACTATGAATTGATACAAATACATGTACACAGCAAAACACTGAACACTCTCATGATGATACAAAATGTTGCATACTATTGCTTTTTAAAGATATATATCTATGTGTTTGTTATACTTATAAATATGCGGCACACATTCAACAAAAACAACACCTCTCGTAGAATTTACCACTTTTAAAACCAACAAAAACACACAAAAAAGCAACATATAACATTCAATTCGTTGTCTATGATATTTTTGTAACATAGTTGAACAAAATTGCATTTCCCTGAAAACATACTAAAAGAAATACAGTAATTTTAACCCCACTGCAATACAAAATGACCTACATGTGGTAATGATATAAACACATACATGTAATGCTCAGAAACGAGATCAATTGACCTGTATAATTTGTATCGTATTAAATTCAAATTATGTTTTCTTTGCACCTCAGAAATACACAGTGTATAGAACAAAGTATCAAAGTTGTCACAACAGTGATTAAATCACAAATCAACAACACACGGGAAATGTGTACTTTCCACAAAATCAACTATATTTAGAGAAATCTTTGTTTTGGCTGGCTAAAAGAATTTCAGAAATATATAATTTATCATACACCTAAGCAAAATGATCACTTGGCAGCATACATGTACCTGATGATTACTATGTCACACATCTACGACAGAAAAGATATTTGAAACATGATCCCTTTCCACAGCATAAAAAAATCAGCTTAATTAAAAATCAATTACAAATTTATGGACAATCTATATGTGTATGTGTGCTATATAGTGTAGTTCTCAATGATTTTAAAACACTTTGTGTTCATGTGCAAAACATGATAATCATGATTTGTTTACTAAAAAAAATTACAAAATATTATATTAATATATTTTCAACGTCACTATAAAGAACAAGCGTAAAACATTTAAATATTTCATTCCACATGAAACCAAGGTGTACATTGTAAGTACTAGAAGCTTAAAGCCATTGTACAATATTGTTTCCAGTTTAAACAATCTTGAGCTACATTTTCCTTCATGCTATGTGTGTCCAAAAACAAAGCCCTGAAAAATTGATACATCCAGGTCTTGACAAAAATATTTCCTTTTGCCTGGCCAGTCAGGCACTTGAATTGCAGATTCAATTGCCCGACAGCAAAATCCAATTGCCCAAATTTTTCCACCATAAAATTATATCCCATTGAAAGAGAAGACCCTGTACATACGCAAGAACATCTTTGCAATTGTTTGATGAATTGCAAACTTTGACGAATTGTAAAACAGACTGCGTTTCACGATGATCGATCTATTCTAGACTTCTGTGTAGAAGTTGTTTTTGTCAATCGATCACTGACCCCCCCCCCCAAAAAAAAAAAAAACTAAATAAATAAATAAATAAAAATAAAAGGCACTGCCCAATTGGGCAGGTTCTTTTTTCTTTCCTGAGTGCACGACCGCAGTTTTTAAGTGCTCCAGGCACTTGGGTTTGTCAAGCCCTGTACTTCATAACGATCATTACGTGCTCATAAAAAAGTTAAATTCAATGATCGACCATTCCAGTTTTTCCCACATAGATTGTCATGTCATGGATTTTTTCTCCATCAGAGAAATGGTGCAAGGAATGCCTCAGCAATAATGTATGCAATTTGATCCATAAACTGAATTAAAAATCAATTACACTTCAACAAAAACTGACTGTGAGTGTGGGAACAACACATAAACAGTACAACTGTGTTTGCCATCTATTATTGCTTCTATATCTATTTCAAATATATTTCATAAAACTATGCAGTGGGCGAGGTTTTGTGTGAGTACATCTATGTGTAAATCAGTATAGCGTATGAAGAATTCACAGTCATTGTAACGGCAGTAGAAAATACTTCCCACAAACCCACATTAGTTTTATGCACCAATAATGCTGTAGCACAAGGAGTCAACAATGAAAGATATTTATAGACAAATTATTTGAAAACCTCAAAATCATATACACCAAAGATTCAGTTAAATAAATTTCCTATAACTCAACTTTCTTCTTCTTCGATTTGGTCTTTTTCGACTTCTTCTTCTTGCTACCCTCTTTATCTTTACCTTTCTTCTTTTTATCCTTCTTGCAGGCTCCGTCTTTGCCGTGACAAAGTTTCTTGGCCAATTTTCCCTCCAGATACGAATCATAGATTTCGTCTTCGCCGTATTCACCGACGTAATAGTTACACATCTGCATCATCCTAGGATGGGAATGGAAAAGAAATTGTTCCATATGAAATTTATAGATAAGATGAGTTGAGAAAAAATTTAATGATTTCAAATACAATACAGATAATGTGCTAAAACAGGCCTCAACAAAAACTTTTTTTTTTGCCTGCCCATTCAGGCACTTGAATGTTAGATTTAAGTGCCTAACAGGAAAATCCAAATGCCCGATCTAAACGTGCATTGTTTTGGTCAATTGATCATTGCACAACACGGCACTGCACGATCGGGCAGGTTCATTTTGTTCCGAGTGCCCGACCGCAATTTTCAGGTGCTCCGGGCACTCCAGACACCCAGGTTTGTCGAGACCTGCTAAAGTAAATAAATTTATTAAAGTTTACCTACAGACACGTCACACACAGTCTAGGACTACTCCACCGGCGGACAACTCCCCACTAGGACAACTCCCCCAGAGGTGTTAACAATGTTTCCAGCTTTAAAAATCTGAGTTGCCCTCGTAGGAGTTCATAGTTCTTTGGGGGAGTTGTATTTTATGTTATCTTATGTAACATTTCAAGTATTGTAAAGTGCTTAGATCAAGTACCTTGCTGAAGCGCTATATAAATATTAAGTATTGTATTGTATTGTATTTCAGGGGAGCCGTATTCTGGGTGGGGGGGGGGGGTGGGGTCCTCGTGGGGAGTTGTCAGATGGTAGTCATCCCCACCCAAATAGTTGTTCTGAAATGCAAATTTGTACACAATTATTTTTTGGCATTCAGCAGAGTAGCCCAAGATAAATTTTGTGTGTTTTTTAATTCACTAACAACCACAACCATTCCGGGAACATTAAAGGAAAGCAAAAATAACATTACAATTACATGTATACAGGTCCCCACAATTCGAGTCCAGATAGATTTAATATCAACATCTTACATTATATGGTAAACTCATTGATTTTATGAAGCCTAGCCTACTCAAATCAGTACATCAACATCTTTTATTAGTCCAGGCATAAGTCTGGTCTTGTCCAACTCTTTTGGTTTCGGGAGCCCATATTGTTTTTGTTGTTCCATGTTGTTCTTTCTTGTGTGTGCACGTTTTCCACATCATATGGGTGTAAGTATGCGTACATATGTATGTGTGTGTGTGTGTGTGTGAGAGTGCAAGAATATATTACTATTATTAATATCATTATTATTGCTTTGTCATCATTTCAGATGACAGGGACTAGAAAAGGGTAAGTCCAAGCTATTTTACAACTTTGTCCCACGCGTTACCGACAAATAATTTGCCATAAATTAATTACGAAATGACTCATCTCAATTATTTTTCATGTTTTTGGTAAAGGTTCTGAATCTTTACCAAAAACATGAAAAATAATTGAGGTAAGTCATTTCGTAATTAATTTATGGCAAATTATTTGTCGGTAACGCGTGGGACAAAGTTGCAAAATAGCTTGGACTTACTCAAAAGTGAACTTAATCACTGTTACCCTCAGGTATCCAGTCCCGGGTACGTTAGTTTTGCATATGTGGCCACAACATCAGGTCTTCACCCTTCTCTTTTCAATGAAGTGCATGAGTTCTTTTACATGCCGAGGTGTTTCAGTCTCAACACGGGACCTCCGGCTTTACGTCCTATTCAAAGGATGAGGTAATGGGGATAAAGTGTCTTACCCAAGGACACAACCGCCATGGCCTAGCATGGATTCGAAACACAGGCCTTTAGGTCGAGAACACCACAGTCTTTTCCACTGAGCCATGACACCTTTCAACTTTCAACCCTAAAAAATGTAATATCATGTCACTAGGACTAATGAGATCCAAGCGAATTCATGACTATACGACGCTTGGAGAAACCCTGGATCAAGTTCACGAACACACCTACCTTGGAGTAACAATCGCCGACGATCTTTCATGGAAATCACACTATCAACGTTCCGTTAATAAAGCTAATAAAATTCTGGGTCTTCTCAGAAGAAATATTCATCAATGTAATTCAGACACCAAAGCCAAGGCTTACAAAGCTCTTGTTCGACCTTACCTTGAATACGCCGCCGTTGTTACGGATCCCCACCAGTATAAGTACATCCAAATGTTAGACAAAGTTCAAAGGAGGGCTGCCCGATTTGTGGTCAATGACTACCGCCAAAAATCCAGTGTCTCCAAAATGTTACAACGATTGCAGTGGGAAAATCTGGCTGAGAGGCGACTCAAGGCCAGGCTATGCCAATTCTACTTAATTCACACAAATGAATTACCAGTTTCTTTGAGTAAACTCCGTCCCAGAGACTCAGGTCGCCAAAGTCGATGTTTCACACCGGATGCATACCACATCATAGACTCCAGAACTGATAGACATTTGTACTCTTTTTTGCCGAGAACCATACGTGATTGGAATAGCTTATCCCTAGCCGTAACTGCCCTACCGACATTAGATAAATTCAAAGCTGCTTTAAGCAATTAATACGTACTTATCCATCGCGTCTGCACCTGACCACAGTGTTATGGAACCCTATAGTTCGGTTGCTGTGTAACCAGTGATGATGATGATGACCTCTGATGTGTCTTTGTCTGAGGATTTTTGTACTTTTTTTTATATGTTTTTAATTCTGTTTTTTTACACTGCCCATAAGTAAGTGACAGGCAGTAACAAACAAATGGTCAATAAGGTAGGCTAAAGTCGGTATTACAGTGACTTGGATTCGTCGAGTCATCTTACCTGAATGGCCATTTGCCTCCACCCTGCATGATGCCCGGTTTGTCTGCAATTTTGGATCCTGGACCGGAGAGGCGATTTTTACCATTTATTTCCTTGATACCAACACTGTGAAAATAAAAAACAAAAAGACATTGTTTATCATTGTGAATATTCAATTCTATATGAATCTGGGTTTTATAATGACATTTAAATGAATTTAAATAGGTTAAACAATTAATGCTCATTATCAATATCCATTATCCATGAGTGAATTATGAATATTAACTTAATAACATCCACCAGATTCTAACACTACAATCTATGTGGGAAAAACCCATTAGTTAAGATGAGAGAATAGTTTCGCAAATTAATAATTACCTCGAGACTTATACATCAAATTAGTAGTATTACCATGCAATACTAGCAAATTATCTTTTAGAAGTACAGTGACTATAGCTTTTTTCTTTAAATATGACTTAAAACCTTGAATCCAATTAAGGACTTGTAGAATGTTACTACTCTGTCTCTGCTGAACTGGTTTGAAGATTCTGTGCATTCTCAAATGATTCACCAAGAATTTACAAAAGGGTGCACTGTTTACAATTCTAGTGCTTACAATAGTATCCCCATTCCTTCTTCTTTAAAGATAAATTGGAGTACTGGTTGATGATGGAAAATCTCTCATCAGAGCTAACTACTAGTATTAATGATGGTGTCCAGGTGAAAGCATACAGTTCACTTCATACCTGTACGCTTCGCAGTTCAAACAGGTACATTTTTCCACACCCCTAGCACAGCAATATTCACAATTAAGACTGCCCCACATACAGATTTTTGTGTTAAAGGCAGTGGATCTCATTTGCAAATATCCCCGCAGACCAGGAAATGATAACCCATGCCCTTAGACTATTGATGAAGGGCATGTCTGTGAAATCTGGGGGTCAGTGATTGCCTAGAATTTGAAAAATGCAAAAGAAAAACAACAGCTGTTTAGTTTACATTCTATGGTAGGATCTGAGTCTAACGGTCACTATAATTCCAATAAAACTGGGTTTCTAGCTCCTATATTTTGCTAAAGGTTCCCAGATGGCATTTTTTTTTTAAATGCCATTGTATTTACACAATGCTAATTTTTAGGCTTGCAAAAGAGATCCCCTGCCTTTAAAGCGCAAGTTTCGTTTTGGCGAGCTTTTTTTTATTTGAAAAGATGTATGTCCAAAGGTCATATCACATAACAGATTCTGAATGTCTTTTGTGTTTTTTTTATGATTAGACTCTGATCTTTCTGCTGAGGTATAATTCAGATAACCTTAACACCTTATTAACGCTTTGGATGCTATACTGTAAAATGTAGTAAAAAATCTCACGGGTCCACGACCCCCCCCCCCCCCTCCCCCACCATCAAGAGACATTTTTCATTAATTGATTTAAAAAAAAACGAAAGACATTCAAAATCTGTTATTGGTGTGATATGACCTTTGGGCATAAAACTTTCAAATAAACAAAAATCTCCAAAACTAAACTTGTGTTTTAATACTTTGCCAGCACGATAACTGTTTTTTTCCACTTAAAAAACAAAAGTGTTTTGTTGTTTTTGACTAGGACCTACGGTACTTCTGTACTGCTAGTACAGTGACATTTTCTGAGTATTAAATGTTCATAGATTGTTTGAAAACAATTGATGTATAGGCCTACTGTTGTTCTGCAACTACTCAGTCTTATCTGGAAAAAATATATATCCTTACTTGTTGAATTCATCAGCACACATCTCCTCCATTATGTCAATGATATCCGACTCTGGTAATTTCTTCTTCAAAGATGGCCTCTTCTGATTGGCTTTGTCAAATCTCTCCTTTATCTGAATAAAACAGTCACATAGTTACAATGTATGAGGAACAGAAAGACTTTATTCACTGTCATAATATTTTCTTTAACAAGAATAAGAATACTCCACACGGTGATCTAAAGTTGTATTTAGTTGTAAAAGAATTTAGTAGGAAAGACGATTGGTATTAGGGCAAAACATAGGCACCGGAAGTTGGGGGAGCGTTCCTCTCCTGCCCCCTCCAAAAAGTGGAGGGGCAAAATGCATTTTTGCCCCCCCCCCCCAAAAAAAAAGGAGGGGGAAGAAAAGTAGGAAAGAAAAATAAAGTATGAGCTAAGACTTGTTAATTGAATAGTTCAAAGGCTAATTTATGTATACCCAGGGCTCGACACTGGCATTTGCCTGCTTGCCCAGGGCAAGTAAAATTTTATGTCGGGCAAGTAAAAACTCAAAATGTTAAATTTTGATCAAGAAATGAGCAAAACATGTCCAAACATCTTCCCCCCCCCAAAAAAAACAAAAAAACAATACGTCTATTATTTTATGTTCATTTTATAACTAATACATGTAGTTTCCTGAATTTCATCGTTTATTTTGTCCATTGTACTTAATTTTATGACTGTGTGAATTCATAAATCACACCTTGAAACCCCCGGAATTGAAACAACATTGGTTAAAATTAGTGCGAAAAATCTTTATTATTTTTTTTATCATTTATTTTTCTGGGCAAGTAAAAATCTGAAAGTGATGAATTTACTTGCCCAAAGGGCAAGTATGAAAAGATGCTAGTGTGGCGCCTTGGTATACCATTTCAATTTTTCTCCGCGCGTTTTGCACATGAACAGACCATCTCAGGGATCAGTTTGTGTTCAATGAATGTGGCTTTCTGAGGGCCAAGGCTAAAATTATGTCATTGTCAAAATGTTAGCCTAAATATAACGGGTTGTGTGTAATAGTGAGTTCAGCTAATGAATCAATTACGTAACTGAAAACTTCGGATCTTGAGCAATTTAACTGAATGACGCAGAACGACCTTCTATTTACAGCATAAAATATAATCAACAAGCAATTCTTATTTTCTCTGAATGAATGTGCACCAAATGATGTATATCATGACTTAAAATTTCCAAATTTCCTCAACTGTGGGAGGGATTTTTTGTAATTTATTCCATCACATTGGCTTTGACCAGGTCACAGATAGGCCTACTTCTATTAAAAAAG
>JZLH01S0504006.1:8377-22030 GCA_001188425.1 Eucidaris tribuloides
TCGGTGCCTTATAACGACAGACATGTACTTCACCCAAGTACATAAAAATTCACAAACCAATCTTTAAGTTAGTGGGCACACGGAGACCAAATCAGACATATTTCTGGGCCCCTGTGACATTTGATCTTTCAAAAAAAAAAACAAAAAAAATAAAAAAAAAAAAAAAAAAAAAAAAAAAAAAAAAAAAGACCCCCCTAATCTAATCAGTTTCGATTGGTGCTTCATGGTAACATACTTGTCTATTTACATAAAAATCGATCAGCGGTCTTTAGTTATCGCAGTTCGAGAACCGGAACGAACGGAGACGGGACGGACAGACAACCGAAAACGATAACGCACCCGGGCAACTTTGTGCGGAGGCATAAAAATCAACTTAACTAGCACACCCCTTTTGCACAATACAGGAATCATGAATTTCTAATGATCAACTTTTAAATGCATAGCGATTGACATGAATTACCAGTTGCATATCACTCCGCTCATGTTGTGGCTTACAACCTCGCTATAGGCCCAAAATCCCCGAGCTGCACATTCTGCGATTGCTCGACTCATTCCCAATACATCCGACATATCCAACAAAATAGAGCACTTCCTCCTCAAAAGTAGTTGCGATCGAGCCCCGCGTGGAAAATCCCAACTCCCTGCCAACGACATGCATCGTTATGTCCCCACCCATGGTCGCAGATCGCTCACCCCACGATATCCGCCATAGTATACTCCACTCTTCCAAATCCGAGTTCTCCCATCGACGAAACGAACACTCTTAAATTGACAAATTTATGAAATAGCATATTATTATTCGTCATCATCATTCATCATCATCATCCTCTGCATATCATCATTCGTCACCATCTATCAGCATCCCTTGAAACATTTATTGATATTAGCCTTGTATATTGCCTTTATCCGACCATATACAGAATAATATATAAATGTTCAATGGTGATGATGATGGAGGATGGTGCGGAATTATGATGATGATGATCCATGATGATGATGATGATGATGATGACGAAAATAATAATATGCCTATTTCATAAAAATTCATGTAGGGTGTTTCGTTTCGTCGATGCGAGAAACGAACACCTTAATTGAATTTATTATGAAATAGCGCTATTATTATTTTCGTTCATCATCGATGATCATTCATCCATCATCATCACACATTCTCACCATCCTTCATCATCATACCTTGAAATTTATTAAATATTCCTTGTATATGGGCTTGCTCCGACCATCCCGGTTTATGCACCTGTACACTCAGATATCACACTGACACTAGATATTTGGTCCTACAATCGATGATAAATTCTTCAATTGAATCAACGTCTCAACTTCCCACGGGCCTCTTCACATTCTTCACCCTTCTGTCCTTGACCACAGTGAAAAATCTTCGTATAATTACGAATTTGAACTGATTAGATTTGGGGGTTGAAAGGTCAAAGGTCACAGGGCCTGAAATATGTCTGATTTGGGCTCGTTACTATGATAACTCTAGAACGGCTGGTCCGATTTTGATGTTACTTGGGTGAAGTATGTATTAAAATGCACCAATGAATTGATCAGATTTCAGGGTCAAATGGTCAAAAGTCATGAGGCCCCATACTTGGTTGTTTACCACAATAACGTGAGAACGGCGTATTGGATGTTGATGTAACTCGGGTGATGTAATATGGGACACTGATGAGATTTCGGAGTTGAAGGGTCAAAGGTCAAAGGTCATGAGGCCCCATACTTTGTATTTTACCACAATAACTTACGGAAGACTTATCGGATGATGATGTAACTTGGGTCAAGAACGTGTATGTTTTGTGGCGTTATGATGAACTGATTATATTTTGGAGTTGAAAGGTTTAAGGTCACAAGACCGTGTATCTCATTTCAGTTCACTACCATGGTAAATTAAAGCACTTTAAGTCATATTGAGTACATAAATTAATGATGCATTTAAATTTTGAAATTGGACGGGGGTGAGGAGGCATACCCGCTGGCTTCGAGCAGCCGAATTGAAGTTTATAATTTGAAATTAACAAATTATTTGAGAAGAAATCAATGAACAATTGTTTTTCTTTCCTTCTCCATGGCGGAGAGATTATCAAATGCAGGCGCACCCACGGCAGAGGGGCTGGAACATAAAATTTGACATTTTTATCCTCCTATGGGATGGGGTGTTAAATTCCACTAGTATGTAATTCGGTTTCATATTTCCGTAAAATGGTTTGAATGGTTGGGAAAGACTTCCAACAAATAAAAAGTGTCATTGTGTTCATTTGACACGATCTCAGAAAGAGGACACACGCACCCAAAGAAAAAAGTGCTCCTAATCTTCATAAGATACCCTCCTACTCAAAAGTATTGCAACATACATAATAACCGCATACATTTTACGTTGACGGGTCTTTCTAAATGAATGTCCTAACTCCATTTATTATTGGAAAATTACATTTTTTAAGAATAAATCAATGAATATACTTTCTCGTTCCTTTCCAAGGCGGAGAGATTACAAATGCAGCGCACCTACGACAGAGGGGATGGAACATAAATTTTAACCCTCTTTTGGCTCCCCGTTATAGAGGTGGGTGTTAATTAACACTAGCATCGTAATTCGGTTTCAGATTACAATAAAACGGTTTTAATGGTTGGAAGACTTCCAGCATCAAAAATGTCACTATATCCTTGAAGGATCTCAGAAAGAAGACACGCCCCTTGAAGCGAAAGTGACCTCCTTCTTTATAAGACAGTGGTAAGAAGGAAACGCGTCATATTTTAAACAAGACCTCTTAAGATTAATTTTTACTCTTTTTCTATCTAAAGGCAGTTTTACTATTGTAAACATCTTAAAATTTACTGTCATGAAACTTCTGGTACACTGATAGAATGATGCGAAGAAAACATCATCTTTTACGAGTAGCCTTATCCTCCTTGTCACTGTCTTATGAAGATAGGAGGTCACTTTTGTCTTGAGGGCGGTGGTTCTTCTTTCTGAGACCTTCAGGGATCATAGTAAATTTTTTGATTGCTGAAGTCTTTTCCAAACCATTAAAATCTTTTTTAGTGGTAATCTCAAACCGAATTACGATGCTAGTGTTTAATTAACACCCACCCTACGGGAGCAAAAAGGGGTTAAAATTTATGTCACATACCTCTTCGTTCGCGCGCTTGTATTTGATAATCTCTCCGCCTTGGAGAAGGAACGAGAAGTATATTTATTGATTTATTAAAAAGAAAAGTGATTTTCCAATAATACACGGGTTAGGACATCATTTTAGAAAGACCATTCAACGTAAAATGTATGCGTTATATTGTATGTTGCAATACTTTTGTGTAGGGAGGGTAGTAATAAGAAAAATAGTCCCATATTTCAGAAAAAAGGCTCTCATTGTAATTTTTATTTCTTTCTCAATTCTAAAGGCAGTTATTATTGAAATCCTAAAATTTTGTTTTAATGCTACTTTTTGTACATTTGATATAAAGATGTGGAGAGAGGTCATCATCTTTATTATAGTAGCCTCATCCTCCTTTTCACTATTTATGAAGATAGGAAAGCTTTCGTCTTTGGGGCGGTGGGTGTCTTCTTTCTGAGACCGTGTCAAGTGAACACATGGACAATTTTTTTTGTTGAGTCTTTCCAAGCATTCAAAACCTTTTACGGAATATGAAACCGAATTACGATGCAGATGTGAATTAACCCCCTATAGAAGGCGAAAATTCAAATTTTATGGTTCCAGCCTCTCTGCATGGTGCGCCTGCATTTGCATAATCTCTGTGGCGCATGGAGAATGGAAAGAAAACAATTGTTCATTGATTTTTTTTCCAAAGAATTTTGTTTATTTCCATTATAAACTTTCTTAGACTCATTATAGAAGACCCTTCAACTTAATCTTACACCACGTGCGAAGTCGCGATCTATGGCGACAAGTTAATCACGAAAGTCATACGAGGATTAAAATCCCCGGCACGTTATAAGATGTATGTTGCAATATTTTGAGTAGGGAGGGTAGTTTTTATTAATTGAAAAAAAAAAAAAAAAAACATGTGCAAACAATTTTACTTTTGAAACGGGGAGCACTACGATGCCAGACTGAGAATTATTGTACACACACATTCGGCATAAATTATAGGTTTGTGTGTAATAATGTTGACAATACCATCAGAACTAACAATAAAATTCAAATCATTTTAATTACTATGTTCCAAATCATACAGCAGCCATTCCACGTAAAATGTCACGCGGAGTCACGCATGTTCATGTCAACACAAGCGTTTTGAAAAGGTATAGATCAAAACGAGAAAAATATTGGAAAACGAATCCAATACTTGATCAGGAGTAAATCAATTCATCTATACCCTGACATGTGTCGTTTACAAGACACCAGCATGCGTGATCGGGATGACACAAGTTGGAATGGCTGACAGACATACATTTAAAATTTCATAACAAGCATTGATGAATAGCAGTATAAAAGGACACAATATAGTGGAGCAGATAACTGCACATTTTGGGTCGAATCGTTCAAATTGTGATACAAGCACCAAATTTTGCACACATTTTTCTTCAGGGGTGTCATATCAGAAAATAACGCGGGCCACGTGAAAATTCTAAAATGACGGGTCATGTGGGCCATTTTTCAAAATGGCCGCCTTGTGCGACCTACATTGAACAGTTTTGAAAATAATTGTGTAATGCGACCTCTTATAAGCTTGAATATGGTGTCACTTTAAAGATATTTAAATTTTCTACAAGATGATACAACACTTAATTGGATTAAGAGTGATTTTGACGGCACTTTTGGGCCCAAAACGTGATTTTTTTACTATTTTTTCAAAACTTTGAATTTCTAAGGAATTCATAGTTTACTCTTTCTTTAAAAAAATTTCCAGGAAGAAACCCAAACTTTTCAGAAAACTTCCCTAATATATGTATCATGTTTTGCCAATATTGCAAGTTCACTGCGTTTTTACAAAAGGTGTCATATTGCTCCAAAGTTAACAACATGGTATTAACCAAAAACGACATATTGTCGCTTGGGAGTCTTCCGTAGTGAAGAATAGTGCCTTTATAATTGCTCGCGGATAGTGGTCGTTTGGACCGTTGTTTGATGCAAGACACAGATTTTATCTAATGGAATGGAAAATTAATGAACACAAAATTGATTTATTACATAATGATGTGAAACATCCTTAGAATTTTCTTTATTTTTTGCAAAGTTGACTTACAAATACATTTATCGTCCGGTAAATCTGGGTGGCTACTTTCAAGTGAATTTTGCGTTGGTACCAATGGAGCACGGGCGTTCACTGCGCCGTGGATGCCCGGTGAGGGTGTCTTGTGCATAGGGACGGTACAACAATGTTTGTCGCGCTATGGGGTAGTAATCACTGAACAGTATTTGTGGTATAGAATTCAGTGGTAATAATGCATCTCTATGGATAGCCTTCATGCTGCATGTAAATCTATTGAACAACTTGAAGATTTTTTTTGTGAATGGAAATTGGAATTTAAATTCTTGACAAGGTGATACAACATTCAATCAATTTGTGTCAACTTTTTAAGTAGTTTGGGCCCAGAAAATTTGCGTTTTGTTCCATTTCCCCTACGATGTGAATTTGTCATATATATGTATGTTCCCGGGGTATTTTCCCCAATTGCCATATTTACCGAAATAACACCAATATGACATCAAAACTTTCAAACAACAGCAGATGTGTATCTTAATGATTGTGTGAAAAATGTGACAATCATTTCATTTCTAATGCAGATTTATACGATATATTACTAGCGTAGGCCTAATATAAGTTGAAACAGCATGTAAAACATACGTCCGGCACAGAAATGATTGAATCTAGAGTGCAACCACCCAAGTAAACAAGTAGAAAACATCACCTAGATAAATAAATAAGTTAATAAAAGAATGAATGAATGAGTAAATAAATGAATAAATAAATAAATAAATAAATAAGTAAATAAATAAATAAATAAATAAATAAGTAAATAAATAAATAAATGAGTAAATGAATAAATAAGCAAATAAACAAATAAATAAATAAATAAATAAAACAAAATAAACAAAATAACGCACAATGTAATCTGTTTTTTTTTATTTCACCGATACTTAAATGTTGGCTTTTGGGAGTGTGGGGTTTGTATTAGAGGTAACATTTTTGTTTCAGAAGTCGGATATATCCCTTAGATGACTCCTAGCACTAGGGCTTATCACCTATCAGCTCTTACATAATAGTTGCAAGTGCACAACAGTGGCCACACCCCGGTATACCGTCTTGGCTCGCGGGTTATACAGGGGTGTAGGCTGGTTTGGGCACGGGGAGGTGCACATCTTGTGGAGGTGGAACTAAAGTTGAGTAAATTAGGCGTTGAAAGCACAAAAAGTGGTGAAAATTTTTGTTTTTCTTGCCAGGGGCGGAACTCCTGTGGCTCTGCGGGGGGGGGGGGGTGCACGTGCACCCAGTGCACCCCCCCCCAGCCTACGCCCTGGTATAAGCCTAATTAGGCGAGGGAACCACCACCAATAAATTTCCATACATGATGCAGTATGTTGTGCACTTTTGCTCCACAATTTACGTTCACAAATTCTACCTTTAGATTATAAAAAGAGTGAATTTCAAGCACAACCATGGCACATTATGGCCTGTATACATGTCACTCCTGCCCATAATTATGGGATATTTTGTTGATACTTAGTTCTCTCTCCTATATTGTCCAAAATTTTCAAGATAAATATTTATTTCACAAAAAACGCAGTATGTGAAGCAATTTTTTATTTCATGAGATGACTAAAGTAAAAACTAAAATACATTTGAGCGAAATAACAATTATATATAATTTTTTTAAAGTATCCATAAAAAATCATGAAAAGTATTAAATTAAAGTAATAAAAAAAATGTAGAAAACTGATAAATTTTGATGTAATGTCATTTATGACTAAATTAACATCAGAATAGTGTCTGTTATAAGTCTACTAACGTGCGTAACAACCACGTGACTCAACAACAACAACACCGCCATTTATAAACACAGGTTTTAGTGTCGAGTCGGACGCTACAAAATGCTCAGAATTCCTGAAATACTTAGATTGTAATTGTTTCACCTGGGGCGAACAAATGTTAATCCCAGACGTAACATTCACGGAAAAATTGCAACTTCTAAAATGTTTTTCAAGTATTCCATAATTATGAGCATGAGTGTACCTTGGGTCAACTCATGGGGAGGAAATGTAGTGTTTTCATAATGGTGAATTTTAAGCGCTGGATGGGTAAGCCAGTAGGGGTAATTAAAATGTTAGCATTTGTTTGGCAGTTTTTTTGTATCAGAATATAAAATTGCCATTTTCATGCTTGCATATCATTGGTTAAAGGCAATCCTGTGAGTGCAGCAAGCGAAAGGTTTGGGAAACTTTGCAAGTCCAAGAAGAAAACGTGTTTTGTGTTGTATTCTTTCAAAGTAATACACAATAATTGACCCTGTATATGAATATATTCAGGTCTTATCACCCCTCATTTTCAAGGATTTTTAACATTGAAAATAGAACTCTAGACAAATGTAAATTTTCCGGACCAGACAACCAAACTTCGACAGTTCTTTTAATCATTTGAACACTAGGACATGTGAGGTAAGCATAATTGCCTTTTAAAATATGCTACAATAGAAGAATATCTATATTTCGAAACATTTCGATGGTTATTTTAGTGGAGCAGATAAAAGTGATTTTGAGCCATAATCGTTCAGTTGATGATACAAGCATGAAATTTGGTGCAAATATAGAGTCAAGGTCACTCTTTCAGAAAAAGGTCCTGGCCACGAAAAAATCCAAGATGGCGGCCATTTTCCAAGATGGGTGCCAGGTGACAACATAATTATGAGATATTTGCCAAGTTTATGTTGGATGTGGGTCAAAATTGAGTAAAATTTCAATTTTGACCTTGGGTAGATGTCTCATGGATAGCAAAAGGTCATCAAAAGGTCAAAGGTCATTGGCAGGGGTCAATGACCTGTTTGAGTTCAATGTTCGGTTTTTTGAGCAAGTTTCTATCATGTTTCCCCCAATTGCACAATTGTGATCAAATTTGGGTGGTAGATGTCTCAAAGGGAGCTTAAGGTCACCAAAAGGTCAAAGGCACCTTAGGGGTCAATGACCTTTTTGAGCCCAATGTTGAGTTTTTGAGCATGTTTCTATCCTGTTGTCCCAATTGCACAATTGTTACCAAATTTGGGTGGTAGATGTCTCATATTGAGCTGAAGGTCACCAAAAGGACAAAGGTCACCTCGGGGGTCAATGACCCTTTTGAGCCCAATGTTGAGTTTTTGAGCAAGTTTCCATTATGTCCCGTAACTTTGCCCCCTTTCACCCAATTGTGACTGAACTTGGGTGGTGAATGTCTCATACGAAGCTGGAGGTCATCAATAGGTCAAAGGTCACAGACAGGGGTCAAAAACCTTTTGAGCCAAGTGTTACATTTTTAGCAAGTTTGTATGTATGTGAAACTGGGCGAGACACATTTTGGCCATCACCTTGTTCCTTGTTTACCGTAGTGACAACGTAGCTGCCAATGCTACTTTTCTATGTGCCTCTATCTGAAATATGTTTTGTATGGTCTCGTGCTGTTTTCAGAACATTAATTTTTGTATTTCTGGGTCGGTTTATTTTGTTCGAAGTTTAATTCACGTGTCAAGATAACAAAAAAGTGGCCTCTTCAGTGAAAAATGGTCCACGCCAGTAGAGATTAAATTTCCTTAAGTCAGACAATTTATTAACATTGTTGATGTTATTCCGTAAGATCAAGGATTGGGTTAAGGGTGAACAGCGCCAGTAGTTTATAGCAAGATAGGAAGCCCAGAAGGTAAGAACTAAAATTTGGGGTTTGGAAAAAAACACGGGTAGTTCTATCGTTATGGGCGGGTTGAGGAAACCGACAGTTTTCCTAATGGTTAAAAGGAATGATGTACGGTAGAAGATGCAGATGTGTGAAGCATGGGCTACGCTACACTCGACTCCGCTCTGCAGCTGCTCCTGTGATTAAATTTGTCAGGCACCCAAGGTGGAAGTTGATCAATGGATAGTAAAAGGGTACTTTAGCATTCAATTCGGACAGTGAGGTTAAGATCAGAATGATTTTTTTTAGTTATTACTTTTGAGTTGGAATATAAAGTTTGGATGATAGGCCATTTTTTTACGTCAGTTACGTTGCTAAGGAATGAGGACGCAGGGTGAATAGTGGATCTCCATGGGTGAAACGCTCAACATAGTTCTTATACATGTTATACTAGAGGCTTTTTTTCAAAGTGTGATGCCAGTTGAAGTATTTATTCAAAAGGAGAAAACAAATAACCTAATTTGACATTGATTTTTCGAATTCATGAAACGTAGAGAGGGTCTCTCAGGTTCAAGATTGGGGAAGGGGATTTAATACGTTAATTTCATCAATGTTAAATTTTGATTTTTTTTTCCATGTAGTGCACCAATCAACTTTTATGTTCAAGGTTGAAGAATGTAGATACATGGGCGGGGGGGGGGGTAAATGATTGTCTTAAATATATTTTTGGATCAACTAGACTCCTGGAGTATACATTTTATTCAGCTCTATGTTATGTCATTTGAAGTGTTTTTAAGAGATTATTAAGAGATTATTTAGGGAGAAATACTGTTACCTTGTTCAGTTTATATTTTTACTTTTGTTGAATAAAGGGGTTAACACAAAATAATGTCATATGCTTTTCTGAATCATAGTGGCCAAAAACATAGAAGTGGTTGGATCAATCAAACATCTCGACATATCGATGATGATATGTGTAGTTGCATGACATCGGTATTTGGCGGCCATCTTAGAAAAAGGCAGCCATATCCGACTTGGTTTTTTAAAATTATATTCACTGTTGGCAAAATAAAAGGTCTAAAAACCTTAACATTTAACTCAATTTTGACCCACATTCAACAAAAACTTGACAAATATCTCATAATGATGTGGTCATCTGGCAGCCATCTTGGAAAATGACTGCCATCTTGAATTTTTTTGTGGCCAGGATTTGTTTTATTTTTATGGGACATAATAGAAACTTGCCTAAAAAACTTAACATTGGGCTCAAAAAGGTCGTTGACCCCTGCCAATGACCTTTGACGTTTCGGTGATATTAGCTCTCTATGAGACATCTACTACCCAAGTTTGGTCACAATTGTGCAAATGGGGGCAAAGCTATGGGACATAATAAAAACTTGCCCCCAAAAAATAACATTGGGCTCAAAAAGGTTTTTGACCCCTGTCAGTGACCTTTGACCTTTTGGTGATCCTCAGCCTCCTATGAGGCAGCTACTACCCAACTTTGGATACCAATTTTGCAAATGGGAGCAAAGTTATGGGACATAATAGAAACTTATCCAAAAATTAAAATTGGGCTCAAAAAGGTCATTGACCCCTGCCAGTGACGTTTGACCTTTCGGTGACCTTTAGCTTCATATGAGACATCTACCACCCAAGTTTGGTCACAATTGTGCAAATGGGAGCAAAGTTATGGGCCATAATAGAAACTTGCTCAAACAAATTAACCTGGGTTTAAAATGGTCACTGACCCCTGAAGGTGACCTTTTGACCTTTATTTGACCTTCAGCTTCCTATGAGACATCTACCACCCAAGTTTGGTCACAATTGTGCAAAAAAGGGCAAGGTTATGGAAAATAATAGAAACTTGCTCAAAAAACTTAACATCGTGCTCAGAAAGGTCATTGACCCCTGCCTTTGACCTTTGACCTTTTGCTGACCTTCAGCTTCCTATGAGTTTTCTTTTACTCAAGTTCAAATTTGAAATTGTACTCAATTTTGACACATATCCAACAAAAAATCTGGCAATTATCTCATAATGATGTCATCTGGCAGCCATCTTGGAAAATGGCCGCCATCTTGGAATTTTTCGTGGCCAGGATCTTTTATTGAAAGAGCGACCATAACTCTACATTTGTGCCAAATTTCATGCTTGTATCATCAACTGAACGATTCTTAGGGTTATCTGCTCCACTATTAAAGCAATCCAATTAGCGCTGGAAATACATCTAGCCTATACTAGTCAAAGATTTAAAACACACGTTATTCAGATTATATAAAATGGCTTACAAGAGTACAATTTCTATATAAACTATGAAATCTGAGAATATCAGCTCACTATATTAGTCTCGATAAGAGTGACTTTACCTCATTTGACTATTTTGTGAAATAAAAACATGTATTTCCATGTTAAGATATAGGGCTTATGCGGATAACTCTATCTCAAATGTCACTGAGACCAATTTCTAACTCGGTTCGCCCCAGTTCTCTTTTTCTTTTTCTTATTTTTCCTTTCATTGTTATCATGTGTTTATTGTCAGCCGATTTTGATTGTGTGTGTGTGGGGTGGGGGGGGGGTCACGTGCTCTCCTGTACCCCGCCTTATTTTGCCACTGCTTCGAATGAAACACTTTGAATCGTTGGGGAATAAGTCTTATCTTCAAATCTGTTCTTGTGGTGTAGCTATGTTCTCTAGTTACAAGTAGGTGAAAATACAACTCCATAATAGGCAAGTAGTTGTAAATACAGTGATAATTAAAGCTTCCGTAAAGAAAGGAAAAAAGGGGGCAATGGTTACAGACACTTGTATGTTTGATAGAAACCTACTAACTTTAAAATTATATTAAAGATGTTTCATTTCTATTTTTAAAAAGGTGAACTCTTTTTGAGGCTGGGTGTTTTGTTTGTGTGTTTGCAAAAAACTTTTAATTTTAATGAAAGTGTGGTGGGATATGAACTGTTTAATGCAAAGATGAACTCATTAGATTTTTAAGTTGAAAGGTCAGAAGGTCATAGGTCACAAAGCGTAATATCTATCTAATTTGAGCTTGTTGCCACGATATGAAACTCAAGAACGGTTTGTTGGAGTCAAATGTAACTTTGGTCAGTTATGTAGGAAAGGGACCGTCTGATGAACTATTTAGATATTTCCAGAGTTGAAGCCATGAAGGTCACATGGCTGATCTGGGTTAGTTACAATGATAATTTCAGAAGGGCTTGTAGGGGTTTGATGTAACTTGGGTCGTGTATGAGCCATTGGTGAACTGATTAAATTGAGGTCAGAGGTCAAAGGTCACAAGGATTTTTTGGGGGGCGGGGGAGGGGAGTAAATATCTGACTTGTCTTGTTATCATGTAACACGAATTAATGATAATGATTGGGTACATACTGCACATGCTGAAGCTTTTTCAATTTGAAACCAGATTTAGTGAAGATGCGGGGGTTTCCAAGAGGCAGTAGCCCATCCAACTGGACACCCTCGAACTGCACTGTTTATTCCATGCATCAAGCTGCTTTTACTATTTTCGCTACAACATTTCTAATAGGAAGCAGATAATGCAATATTTTGGTCGAATGTTCAAATTGTGATAAAAGCACCAAATTTTGCATGATATTTCTTTGAGGGGTGTCCTATCAGATAAATCTGCGGGCCCACCGAAAATTTCCCCAAATGCTGGGGTTATGGGGCGCATTTCCAAAGTTGCCGCCATGTGCAACCTATATTGCAGCATTTTGTAAATCGATTTTGAAATGGAAGCTCCATATACCATAGTTTGGTATCATTTAAAGACATTTGAATTTCTATCAGATAACGACACTATGATTGGATATGTGCTAAATTTGACAGCACTTAAGGCCAAAAATGTGAGTTTTAAACGCTTTTTTCCCAAAATGATATTTTAGTAAATATATATTTTACTCTATTTCAAAACATTTTGATCAGGAAGACATCAAAACTTTGCATAAAACTGCGCCAATATACAGAATTGTATCGATGCACATCACTTGCATTTTTATAAAAATTGTGATATTGCTGTCAAAGTTAACACAATAGTACAGCCTAAAAAGCATGTTGTCGCCTACAAAACGCTTGGGAGTCCTCCCGTAGCGAAGATGGTTTCAAATAATCCAATTGCTCGCGCCGGAGGCGGTCTTCTTTGGACCGCTGTTTGATGCAAGACATCAAATTTTATGGAATTTGAAATTAATGAATATAAAACATTAAATTTGTATTACCTTTCACGTAAACGTCGTTGAGGTGTCTGGCATATCTGCAAAGGATAACTTACTGATGTACTGTCCGCAAATCTGGGTTGCTAATTTACGTGACTTTGGCTTTGGTTAACGGGTTAACGGGCACGTGTGGCCGTGCGTGTTAATTCAAGCGTTGATATCAATGGAGCGCGGGTAGATGAGCGGCGAAGATGTCCTGTGTTGTAAAGTGGGACGGCCTAGCAACAATTGCCGCGGTCTGCGGTAGTATAGCATCTTTGGCGCTATACCATGTATACTACCCCATAGTTCTATGGGTTGCCTACATGGCAATCTGTTGAGCAATTTGAAGATTCCGTTTGAATGGAACCTACTCTTACCATGTGTGTGGATCATAGCTTTATTAACGAAAATCAAATTCTCGACAACATGATACAAAATTCAATCAAATTAGTGTAAGCTTTCTTAGCAGTTTGGACCCAGAAATTTGCACTTTGTCCATTTTCTCCTGACTGTGAATTTTTCTTTTAAAATGTGGGTATTTTGCCAGATTTACAGAAAAATTGTAAATATGACATCAAAACTTTTCAAACGACCGCAGATCTATATCTC